>JACEEZ010026160.1:561748-589248 GCA_016584305.1 Chionoecetes opilio | reverse complement strand
TAACCAACCAAGCACTAGCTTAAACCAAAAATATAACCAAAAATATCAATAAGTTAGAGTTGTTTCTCAGTAATTCTGCAATTCCGCTCATAGGCAAATCATGAACACAACCTTGATTTCACTGGTGTGTGTTGCAATTGTGACGAGCTCAAAAAAACTATTCCAAGTACAAGGGAGGATTTTTATATCGAAAATCTGCTATTATTTGCATCGTGTTTGTTACGTGTTGTGTGTGAATGTCATTCTGCATTAATGACTGGGCATGGCAGTGTAACATAAGAAATAAGTGATGCAAGGGCTGTGGAATACGTACACATTAATTATAAAGGAATATTAGTTGATAGTATTTAATCACATAGATTTAGGTGAACGCATCGAAAAAATAGATATCTTATGGGTTTCCTAGTGTATTTTTCAACTACTCTGACGTATTATTTACATTATTAATCAGAAATATTCAGGTTCGTACATTGTCGAGATCTAGCGTAAAGTCTTTATCGAACACTGCGTATATCATAATCCCTAAGGGGTATGTTGTGGAATGTCCACTCGCGTACTGCGTCGTTTTAGCTGCTGTGAGTGATGTCCTTAAATAATGTTCGTGTGGTACGATCAGCCATTTCACACGATTCATCTATTAAAAGTATATACATTAGTAAAACAAGCACATTCTTTGAGGAAATAAGAGGATCCATACCAGATTACACATACTTCGACACTTAATATATAAGATGCACATCCGTTTATAACTATTACACTACCATAAATGTTTGCAGCAAAACTTAGCAACATTTGGAGAACTACGAACAGCTCCTTCCTGGATCCAGACGCTTGAGAGGATTAATTTAATCTCTTAATCAGTGCCAGATGGCTGGCTAAGGAGATCGTTCACATCCTCATTAGCACATTATCACCCTGAATACATTCCAATTTCAACAAAACCCATATCTTGCACGGGAATCAATATGATATTAACATGTCTATATGCTGCATTCTAAATCCATGATTGGTTAATTATTTCGCTTTGCGGAGTTTCATATTCGCGTTCTACAGAATAACGTATACTAATTGAGATGGTAACAGCAGACGATCGCGTATCCAGCGTGTGATCAGAGCCTTTGCTAATTACAGAAAGACAAAGACAGACTCGGAGAGAGGAGAGAGAGAGTGAGAGAGAGAGAGAGAGAGAGAGAGAGAGAGAGAGAGAGAGAGAGAGAGAGAGAGAGAGAGAGAAGGAAGAGAGAGAGAGAGAGAGAGAGAGAGAGGAGAGAGAGAGAGAGAGAGAGAGAGAGAGAGAGAGAGAGAGAGAGAGAGAGAGAGAGAGAATACATCAGAGGAAACAAAAGGTAAAGGATTTGATTAATGAAGAAGAAGAACCTCATTCAGAACCATTTTAGAATGATAAAAAGCCCAGCTCTGCTTCGCCGGAAAGCCCCCCAGAGAGGCACCGTCAGCTGGCAAGAGACGTCACAAACCAAATCCCATGAGCGATGGCGTCTTAACCTACCACCACCAAGGATTTAAGTGCAATATGTCCGCCATGCAGTTTCCACCTTTCTTACAGAATTCCTCCACCTACACCACTTTCAACTTTTGCTGTGGAAGTCACGTCAGTACAAGCTTTTTTTCTGACTTTTCTCCCACCTTTAAGAGCGTTGCCCCAATTTCATCCAGTTTGAGAGACTCACGTACTTGCTTCCCACTCCGGAAGAATTATTGGAGCATTAACATAACCATGAAAACGGCTTGACGTCTGGTAGGACTTAGAGGAGCTCAAGCATCCTGTCTGAAACGCCTATACCGCCTCCTTGGGCTTTGAATATGTGGCGGTGTGTATGAATGAAGGAAAATCAGGTGCATGCGTGGATAAAACCCTCGAGTAACCGTCACGACGCTGCAAGGAAAGTATCAAATCTCAATTTGTTTTGGTGTGTGCAACTCTTCCAGACAGTGTGTGTCTGGGTGTGTGTGTGTGTGTGTGTGTGTGTGTGTGTGTGTGTGTGTGTGTGTGTGTGTGAGTGTGTGTGTGTATGTGTGTGTATGTGTGTAGGTGTGTGTGTAGGTGTGTGTGTAGGTGTGTGTGTATGTGTGTGTGTATGTGTGTGTGTGTGTGTGGGTGTGGGTGTGGGTGTGGGTGTGGGTGTGGGTGTGAGTGTGGGTGGGTGTGTGTCACTGTGTGTGTGGGTGTGGCTGATGGTGGAAAATGTAACAGGCTATCCACACTGAACACATTTACTAAATATTCGTTCTTTTACTTGGTCACCTGTTTAGTATATCATAACTAAAAAACATAACTAAAACTAAATCTCACGAAAGTTAAATGCCATAATTAATGTAGGAAACCTACAGCTGCAGTTGTAGTCTGACCCCTTTATTTATATTAATTTTCTTCTGTTTTCTCCACACGTGGCAGGAGTAAGCTCTCTTTCAAGCCCCGGATCTTCCCATGAGCGTAAAAAATCCACAATACACAAACGACGCTTGTAACTCTGTATCCTCGAAGACTGGTGTTTACGAGTTCTTCCTTTGTTTTCATTCGTCTCATGATAGCTCAAGTGTAGAAAAATCATGATACTTATTGTTTGATGTAATGAATTAAGATGGGATGAAGAGTGGGCGTAGAGGACAATTAAGTTACCGTGAAGTGTGGTGTAGGAACTACATTAAAACTTTTCAAGGGAGGAGTGACAAGACACCTCCCGAACTAGATTGGCCCATCCCCCTTTCTATATTCTCTTACTGTCTTCTTTATAGGGACTGTCAACTTAGCTGGATTTTTGTGGCTTCTTTGTTTTTGCCCTTGGCCAGTCCTTTGTGATGAAAAATAAAAGTGGTGTAGGGGAGGGGGGTCACGGCTTGCTGAGCTTCTGTGCGTGTGAAGTCCAAGTGCGACGAAAGCCTTCCTTGACTTTGCTTGTCCTGGCACATTTAATTTCCTCAGGAAGCAAGTGCATTCCGAGTGTTCATTCTATTTAACTTGAGGTTCTTTCCGCACCAGACCGCAATAAAATAAATTTTAGTGTTTAATTTTCATCTTCCGTTTATTTTGTAGTTTATTTTCTACGTTGTTGAAAAGTGGAAGTAAATTTCATTTTGATTGTAACACGTCTCTCAGTTTTTTTTTCACATCTGTCACATGTTTTCGTGCCCAATATTTGTTCGGATAATCGAATCTTATTTGCATTTTTTTTCCAATAAGTCGATAATTCTTTGTCAACACACAACACGTTCCTCCCACGCTCTATTTTTACGGCTTACTCTTTTTCCTGTCTTTTCAGTTTTCATTGGGTTGTCCTAATCATGCCTCTATCATTATTTGGTCTTAGTTTATTTTCTTGTTTATTTTGCTTATTCTTCCTCAGCTTACTTTTCAATTTATTTGTAATTTCATATATTCCCTTCTGATCATGTTTTTCTTCCATATCTTCATCTTCCTTCATATTTTATAAGAACATTCAACCAAATCTTTATAACAATCCTTACTTCTTTTCTTCAACGTTATTTTATCATCCTCCCACTAAACTTCTTTTACAGTATTTCTATCATCATATCTTTTTCTTACCCTTTCTTTTGAGTTTTAACCAGCCTTTTTCGCTATTCAAATTGACCCTCTGCCTCTTTTCTCTCTCTCTAGTCATCCCCCTTTCCATCCTCATCCTCTTATTCCTATTTTTCTTCTAGTTTTTGTATTTTCTTCTTTTTCTTCATTTTTTTTTCTTCTTCTTCTTCTTCTTTTTCATCATCTTCTTCTACTTCTTCTTCTTCGACTTCTTCTTCTTCTTCTTCTTCTTTTTCTTTAATTTTTCTTTTTCCTACTCTTCCTCCTCCTCTTCCTCCTCATGGTCGTCGCCTCTGTTGCCTTCGTCCTCCTCTTCAATATTCTGCTCATCCTCCAACCCTCCTTCCTCCACCGCACCTTCCTCCTCCTCCTTCTTCGCCTTCTCTCCCACTTATTTCCTCGGATTTATTTACCTTTACCGTCCATCCTTCTTTCTTCCCTCTTACCTTCGCCCTTTCTCTCCTCCCTCGCCTCGCTGTGGTTCATTACGAAGTGACAATAGGATCCTCCCGCCATCCAATATGGTCTGCGCGCTGATAATCACCTCTAATTTCCCTTCTCTACAAGGAAATAGGAAAAAGTCAACGGAGCTCGATTCTTTATTATTGGTTCTCTCCTCACTTACTTAACGAAGTACAGTGATATTCCCGTTACTGTTCCTTATGATTTACTTTTAGGAGTGTTTGAGTTTGGCATTTGCCGTGATGTGGTCGCTGTGTCTTGGCTGCCGATTGTTTGGTTGGTAAATAACAGGGATCGAGATTATAAAGTGTTGCCAGATGTTAATTTTATGGGATAAGAGTGTTTGCCGTGTTAAGAAAGTATACAAATACTATTCCCGGATACTGCTGTGGAGGAGAAATATAAATGGGTCAGAGAGGATTGTAATATTCATAGTGTAAATACAGTTTAATGTTTTTATGGAGAAGAAAAGATAAGAAAAATATTTCTTTGTGAAGTGAGTGCATAATTCTTTATCAACCGACTTAGATGAATAGATCGAGTGTTTGAATACATCTTTTCTTTTTCTTTTACACAGGCAAATCACAATATGTCTGGCATGGGAAGGTTTTTTTTTGTATAGCCTGCACGGAACTGTTAAATCCAGACTGAGTCTGGAATCCAAAGTTGCTGTTGATGTACGTTTTTGTTACTTGCGTAGATTTGGGTCATTGTTACTGGCCCAGATTTGGGTCACCTTAGCAGGCAGGGTACAGGTCGGCAGGGGGTGGGGGGGGGGAGAACGGCATTGTGTGCTACCTCTGAAGCTACAGTACCTGTGGAATCCTATCAGCATATATTCATAGAGCGGTAGATGTTATGAATATGTAAATAGGTTATAAACAGGTTGGCTAAGTGGTCATATAGGACTGCTGAGGGCTATATCGCTTGTTTTGTAAATCTAGTGTTGGTTGTGGACATTGTTCTGGATAAATTGATCGTTGTGAACGGAGCCAACAGGTTGTTATTACCTGTGAGCTAAAATTTCCGTTATATTATATGGTTGGCAGATATGTAGTGGAAGCCAACCCTTAGGTTTCTCTTTTCACAACATGTGGTGGTTGTAACATAGACTACGTATACTTATAGCTCAACACGAATCGCGATCGGACGCTGGAAACCTACACTCTATTCGCTTTAACACTCATTGGAGACAGCATTAAGCGATGGTCTCAAGCGTATTTTGCGTTACATACATAAACCCCAACATTCATTCTTTTTATTTGCTCTTATGCTCATTTCACCACAGTCAACAGCTGGCGGCTTGTGTTGAAAAGTAGTACCAATCCTTTCTTTATCCCTCATACCTCGTATCCATACTCTTACATATACATTTATTTTTCTTCCTTCCCTCCCTTCATCCATCTCGTCTTAGTTTCCCTTCCATATGTCATATAGGAGTACACTCCTTTCCTGCTTCTCCTCCATCACGCGACATGCCTCTTTCCTTCTCTTCCCCTCCAATCATGCACGTTGCCTCTCTTCCCAATTTCTCCCGTGCACCGACTGCCCCCTTTCCCTGGTCAGCCACCACCGTTCTTGATTAATGATCCTGACGCGTGGTGCCATAAGCTAGCCTTCAGTCCTTTCAACCGGCAGGAACACGTACCATGTTTGTGATTCAGGTCGACGACTAGTGAGTGAGCTGGAAACTCCTTATACCACACATTTCTGGGTGTGTATTCAAACCCCTACTAATTACGGAGCAATACTATTAAGTACAGGGTCCCCGGGTGGTGGCGCAGGTGTGCTAAATGTAATAGGACTGATTCTTCCGGACTTGTTAGGGGGTAGCTATGAGAGAGAGAGAGAGAGAGAGAAAGAGAGAGAGAGAGAGAGAGAGAGAGAGAGAGAGAGAGAGAGAGAGAGAGAGAGAGGAGAGAGAAGAGAGAGAGAGAGAGAGAGAGAGAGAGAGAGAGAGAGAGAGAGAGAGAGAGAGAGAGAGAGAGAGAGAGAGAGAGAGAGTAAAATGAGGGAAACAACAAGCAGGAAGAGAACACATTACACACATCATGCATTGACTGACGCACTGGCCACCAACACGCTAGGAACTCCTTAGTCCCCCACCCTTCCACGCCCATCATGTCAAGGTTACACGCGTGGGCAGCGCCTCAAACAACCCTCGTCACGCCATCCAGCTCGTTAACAAGAAGAATAACGACTCCAGGATTTACATTTAGTGTTAGTATGTTCAGCATTAGTCCTGCTCATGAAACAAGCGATGCATTGAGTCTTTATGTAGATACTTGTAAAAATCATGAAATTTAGCACTGGAGTGAGAGACGTATTAGTAAGTAAATTTTGCTCACACCATCCACACAGTCTGTTAAAGTGGATGTGGTGCAGGTATCCGCATCGCCTCAGCCATAATGGTTAGGTTACGAGCTTCTGACTCCAACTCGTAAGTTTTTCCTCTTTTATTTATCTTTCCACTTTTTCCAGTGTTGCTCCTCGCTTTTCACCGCCTCATGGAAGTCACAGTAACGAGAAAAAGGAACTTACGCACCATAACTTTCCATGCAGCTGCCATGAGCGACTCCCTGAAACAAACACAATGGGTGCTCTCCGGCTAAAACAAATTGTGTTAGATGTTTGTTTGCCTCGTTAAAGTTAGGGAATGTAATCTGTGAGCATGATTCACACTGCTAACCCAATTATACACGCACAGTCTTATTTTGTTTGTTATTCTTTTTATGACATCATGCAAGCTTTTCTCACGTGAATTATGTCATGTAATATTTTTACGAATATAGGGATAAAGCTTTTCTCTCTCTCTCTCTCTCTCTCTCTCTCTTCTCTCTCTCTCTCTCTCTCTCTCTCTCTCTCTCTCTCTCTCTCTCTCTCTCTCTCTCCTCTCTCTCCTCTCTCTCCTCTCTCTCTCTCTCTCTCTCTCTCTCTCTCTCTCTCTCTCTCTCTCTCTCTCTCTCTCTCTCTCTCTCTCTCTCTCTCTCTTCTCTCTCTCTCTCCTCTCTCTCTCTCTCTCTCTCTCTCTCTCTCCTCTCTCCACACACACGCATATCATATATATATATATATATATATATATATATATATATATATATATATATATATATATATATATATATTATATATATATAAATACACAGCGCGCCAAAGCATTGTTCGCGGCATCATAACACAGCGCTTCCATACGGGAATTCAGAAAATGTACTCTATGGCAGCCTACTGACTTCCGAGAGAGATATCTTACATATGGCAGCTTGTTTAAGGCACGGGCAGTCCATCAAGACCGTTGAGGAATGTTCAGATGCCACTTGTCAATTATAGACGAAGCATTTAAAAAAGTATCGCCTTCCTTCCCGCGAGTAATTTGAACAGACGCGCATTGGTATAATTATCATTATTTGCATAATGAGTGGCAAGAAAGACCTAACAAAGGAGCAAGTTAAAGTTATTGTATCTCTACACAAGGCAGAGAGGCCAGTGGAAGAAATATCAAGGATTGTGGATGTTACGAGGAGATGTGTGCATAAGTGGGTGGAAAGTTAAACGGTGGGTTGGCGGTGTCGCGACAGCCGCGACACCAGAACATTATAAGTGGCCAGGGCGAGGATGTAAAAGTCATATCGCAATATTTTTCTTGCTCTTAATTGAGGATGGGCATCCACTTGACGTTTCATGGCATTTAGGGTGCTTGCTGAGGTTTTACATCCTCGCCCTGGCCACTTATAATGTTCTGGTGTCGCAGCTGTCGCGACACCGCCAACCCACCGTTTAACTTTCCACCCACTTATGCACACATCTCCTCGTAACATTCACAATCCTTGATATTTCTTCCACTGGCCTCTCTGCCTTGTGTAGAGATACAATAACTTTAATTTGCTCCTTTGTTAGGTCTTTCTTGCCACTCATTATGCAAATAATGATAATTATACCAATGCGCGTCTGTTCAAATTACTCGCGGGAAGGAAGGCGATACTTTTTTAAATGCTTCGTCTATAATTGACAAGTGGCATCTGAACATTCCTCAACGGTCTTGATGGACTGCCCGTGCCTTAAACAAGCTGCCATATGTAAGATATCTCTCTCGGAAGTCAGTAGGCTGCCATAGAGTACATTTTCTGAATTCCCGTATGGAAGCGCTGTGTTATGATGTCGCGAACAACGCTTTGGCGCGCTGTGTACATATATATATATATATATATATATATATATATATATATATATATATATATATATATATATATATATATATATATATATAATATATATATATATATATATATATATATATATATATATATATATATATATATATATATATATATATATATATATAAATACATATATATATACATATATTATATTGAGGTAGATAAAAAAAAGTCACCTTATTAAGTTAGATATATTTCTTTTTATACACCTTTTTTATATATAGATATTTTTTTTTAGAATCTGTACATCATTATATTTTTGTCATATTTTCCTCTCCATTTATTTTTGCATCCTTAATTCTTGTCTCTGTTCTTCCTGTGTATGCACTACTCCTGATCTGTTAAGTTCTTGCTCCTCCCCCTTCCCTGACTTTTGGAGCGAACAACAACCTAAAAGTGTCAAAAGTTTCTTTTGACCTATTAGTGCCGCCACATTCCACCAGGGACGCTCCCCAACCTTGTTATACTGCAATTCTCCACCTTATTTTCTTCTCCCTCCTCCTCTTCCATCTCCTTCTTCTTCTCCTACTTCTTCATAAATCTTCTTCTTTTACTTCTTCTTCCTCATTTCTTCTGTTTGGACTCGAACTCATTTACCTGATACAGAGAGAGTGATGAATACGAATATATGGAACGTAGGACTGCCAGCTAAGTGGCAGACTGGCCTCTTGCAGCGAGCGATAGAGTGGTAATCCCATGAGTTAAATATCAATAAACCTTAAGTGCAACATCAGGATTACATTAACACTTTGATTATGCAGACCTCAAACCTCCTCTTCCTCCTCCTTTCCCACATTCTCCTCCTTTTCCACCTACCTCCTCCTCCTTCTCTTTTCTTTCCTTCTCCTCTCCATCATGCACAAAGTTAGATTAGAGTAGTGAAATAAAACTGCCGATAGCAAGGACATGAAAGTCTATTGCTGCTGGAATCCTTTGTTATCCTTCGCAGTGTTTTTTTCAGTTTTCGCAAAGTTTCTCTTTACAACACTTTAAGAAGTCATTTCGTTTGGCCAAACATTTTTTTATTATCTCATATCCTGAGCTCAGTCTAAGATTTCACGAAATTTTTTTTGTCCCTATCTTTTATTTGATATTTGAAAATTTCTTTATTTTTGAAAACGGAGAATGATGAAGGAAATGGTATGGCTCATTTCTTTCAAATATTTTCTAGTCAGTCCAGCGTGTATTGATTGATTCAGTGTACACGTATTACCTAATGTGAATTCTAAGACGCTTTATTTTTTTTGACTTCCTGTTTATTAAATTTTCCCTCTCAGTTTCTCCCTCTACTATGACCTATTTGATTAGATCTCCTGTTCCGCCCTTATTCTTCTCACGCAGCGAAAATTAGCAGCCTGTTAAATACTTGTTATTATAGCTACGAAACATTTTAAGCTAAGGGTGAAGGGATGTTTCAAGTTTATTTAAAAAAAAATATATTTTACATCACAAAGGACTGGCCAAGGGCAAAAAAAAGAAGTAACATAAAGCCCGTTTAGTTGCCAGCCTCTATAAAGGAGACAGTAAGAGAAAATAAAAAGGGGGATGGGCCAATTTAGTTGGGCGGTGTCTTGTTGCTCCTCTCTTGAAAAAATTTAGGTCGTAGAAAGGAGGAGAAATAGAAACAGAAACAGGGTTCCACGGTTTACCAGTGAAGGGGATGAAAGAGTAAAGATACTGGTTAAATCTTACATTAGGGAGATGGACAGAAAACGGATGAGAATGAGTAGAAAGACTTGTGCATCGAGGCCGCGGGAGAGGGGGAGGCATGCAGTTAAGAAGTTCAAAAGAGCAGTGAGCATGGAAATAACGGTAGAAGATAGCAAGAGAAGCATTATTGCGGCAATGATTTAAAGATTGAAGACAGTCAGTCAAAGGAGGGGAGTTGATGAGACGAAAAGCTTTAGACTCAACCCTGTTTAGGAGAGCTGCATGAGTGGATCCCCCCAAAACATGAGAGGCATACTCCATACATGGGCGGTTAAGGCCCCTGTACAGAGCAAGCAACTAGGAGGGAGAAAAAAAAGGACGCAGACGCCACAGGACACCTAACTTCTTAGAAGCTGTTTTAGCAACAGATGAGATGTGTGATTTCCAGTTCAGATTCTTAGTAAACGATAGTCCAAGAATGTTCATTGCAGAAGAAGGAGATAGTGGAGTGTCATTGAAGAAGAGGGGATAGTTGTCTGGTAGGTTTTGTAGAGTAGATAGGTGAAGAAATTGGGTTTTTGGGGCATTGAACAAAACAAGGTTTGATTTGCCCCAATCAGAAATTATAGAAAGATCAGAAGTTAGGCGTCGGTGGCATCTCTCCGTGAATCACTTAGTTCCTGTTGTGTTGGACGTCTAATAAACGACTTTGAAAAATGTAGGGTAGAATCATCATCGTAGGAGTGGATAGGGCCTTGAGTTAGACTTAGAAGATCTTTAATGAATAATAGAAAGAGAGTAGGTGATAGGACAGAACCCTGAGGAACACCACTATTGATAGATTTAGAAGCAGAACAATGTCCGTCTACAGTAGCTGCAATAGAATGGTTTGTAAGGAAACTTAAGATGAAGGTACAGAGAGAAGAATAGAAACCGAATGAGGGTGGTTTGGAAATTAAAGATTTGTGCCAGACTCTATCAAAAGCTTTTGGTATGTCAAGGGCAACAGCAAAAGTTTCACCGAAACCCCTAAAGGAGGATGACTAAGATTCAGTTAGGAAATCTAGCAGATCGCCAGTAGATCGCCCTTTACGGAGACCGTACTGACGATCAGATAGAAGATTGTGAGCAGATAGATGCTTAAAAATCTTCTTATTAAGTATAGATTCAAAAGCTTTAGAAAGGCAGGAAGTCAAAGCTATAGGACGGTAGTTTGAAGGATTAGAACGGTCACCCTTCTTAGGAACAGGTTGGATGTGAGCAAACTTCCAGCAAGAAGAAAAGGTGGAAGTAGATAGACAAAGACGGAAAAGTTTGACCAGGCAGGGTGCAAGCACAGAAGCACAGTTTTTGAGAACAATAGGGGGGACTCCGTCAGGACCGTAAGCCTTCCGAGGATCTAGGCCAGAAAGGGCAAAGAAAACATCATTACGAAGGATCTTAATGTCAGGCATAATATAGTCAGAGGGTGGAGGAGAAGGAGGAACAAGCCCTTCATCAACCAGAGTGGAATTTTCAGCAAAGGTTTGAGCGAAGAGTTCAGCTTTAGAAATAGATGAGACAGCTGTGGAGCCATCTGGGTGAAGCATAGGAGGGAATGATGAAGAAGAAAAATGGTTAGAGGTGTTATTGGCTAGATGTCAGAAGTTACGAGAGGAATTTGATTCAGAAAGATTTTGATATTTTATATGAATGAAGGAGTTTTTGGTTAGTTGAAGTAAAGATTTGGCATGATTACGGGCATAAATATAAAGGGCATGAGTTTCAGGAGATGGAAGTTTACGGTACCGTTTGTGAGCCACCTCTCTATCTTGGACAGCATGAGAACAAGCAGAGTTAAACCAAGGTTGACGGGCTTTGGGATTAGAGAAAGTGTGTAGAATGTACGCCTCCATGCCAGAGACTATGACCTCAGTTATGCGCTCTGCACAAAGAGCTGGGTCTTTGACATGGAAGCAGAAATCATTCCATGGAAAATCAGAGTAGTACTGCCTTAGGTCTTCCCACTTAGCTGAGTTGAAGTGCCAGAAGCACTTCCGCTTAGGTGGGTCCCGAGTCGGCACCGGAGCGATAGGACAGGTTACAGAAATATGATTGTGATCGGAGGAACCCAACGGAGAGAATAGTTTCCCAGAGTAAGCAGAAGAGTTAGTAGTTAGGAAAAGATCAAGAATGTTGGGCGTGTCTCCAAGGCGGTTAGGAATACGGGTAGGGTGCTGCACCAGCTGCTCTAGGTCTTGGAGGATAGAAAATGTGTAGGCTTGTTCACCAGGTTGGTCAGTGAAAGAAGATGACAGCCAAAGCTGGTGGTCAACATTAACCTTCGACATAATCTGGAAGGTTATGTCGAGTTGATAGATGAAAAAATTGGGTTTTTGAGGCATTGAACAAAACAAGGCTTGCTTTGCGCCAATTAGAAATTATTAAAAGATCAGAAGTTAGGCGCTCTGTGGCATCTCTCCGTGAATCACTTAGTTCCTGTTGAGTTGGACGTCTAATAAATGACGTTGAAAAATGCTGGGTAGAATCATCAGCGTAGGAGTGGATAGGGCTTTGAGTTAGACTTAGAAGATCATTCATGAATAATAGAAAGAGAGTAAGTGATAGAACAGAACCCTGAGGAACACCACCATTGATAGACTTAGGAGAATAACAATGACCGTCTACAGTAGCTGCAATATAACGGTTAGAAAGGAAACTTAAGATGAAGGTGCCGAGAGAAGGATAAAAACCGAATGAGGGTAGTTTAGAAATTAAAGATTTGTGCCAGACTCTATCAAAAGCTTTTTATATGTCAAGGGCAACAGCAAAACTTTCACCGAAACCCTTAAAGGAGGATGACCAAGATTCAGTTAGGAAAGCTAGAAGATCGCCAGTAGATCGCCCTTTATGGAAGCCGTACTGACGATCAGATAGAAGATTGTGAGCAGTTCGATGTTTAAGAATCTTCTTATAAAGTATAGATTCAAAAGCTTTAGAAAGCAAAGAAGTTAAAGCTATCTGACGGTAGTTTGAAGGATTAGAACGGTCACCCTACTTAGGAAGGTTGAACCAAACGGTTGACGGTTGAATGTGAGCAAACATCCAGCAAGAAGGAAAGGTGGAAGTAGATAGACAAAGACGGAAAAGTTTGGCCAGGCAGGGTGCAAGCACAGAAGCACAGTTTTTGAGAACAATAGGAGGGACTCCGTCAGGACCGTAAGTCTTCCGATGATCTAGGCCAGAAAGGGCAAATAAAACATCATTACGAAGGATCTTAATAATAGCCATAATATAGTCAGAGGGTGGAGCAGAAGGAGGAACAAGCCCTTCATCAACCAGAGTGGAATTTTTAGCAAAGGTTTGAGCAAAGAGTAAAGCTTTAGAAATAGATGAGACAGCTGTGGAACCATCTGGGTGAAGCATAGGAGGGAAAGATGAAGAAGTGAAATTGTTAGAGATGTTATTAGCTAGATGCCAGAAGTCACGAGAAGAGTTTAATTTAGAAAGATTTTGATATCTATATATATAAATCTCAAAATGTCTATCTGTCTGTGTGTCTGTATGTTCGTTATAGACTCGGCTACAGATGGCCAAAACCCCACATGCCGCACATATTTGGAATCCTCATGACCCAGCGGAGAACATAGGCTATGTTTCGATGGGCGTGGCCGACCCTGGTGGGCGTGGCCAGCAAAAACAACCTAAAAACGGCTGTGGCTGCTAAACCGTGCGAGATACAGACTTGACACTGTAATCCAAAAGTGTTGGCCATGATCAACTTGGGGGGATGGAATATGTTTTGAGGGGCGTGTCCGACCCCGGTGGGCGTGGCAAGCAAAAACAACCTAAAAACTGATGTAGTATTCCCCGTCCCTCTGACTGGGTAATGCTAAGAGGTATCAACATAACACAACATGGCCGCAGGCCCCCCATTGGGCCGCAGCGCAGGCCCACAGCCCTCCGCAGGAACTAGGAGAAAGGTGCCCGGAGGGCACCCTTTCTGCTAGTTTTATATGAATGAAGGAGGTTTTGGTAAGCTGAAGAAAAGATTTGGCATGATTACGGGCAGAAATATATAGGGCATGAGTTTCAGGAGATGGACCTTATTGTTGAAGCTCCCTTGTCCTCTCATAACATTTTGCTTGGCATCTCAGTAACAACAGAGGAAAGTTGCAGCCTGCCTTCCAAGAACATGGTATATCCATTTTCTGTATCACAAAACTATAGCACCTCATATAATAAAGACAGTGTTGAATGGCAGATTATTGGATTACAGGCAGTAGGATAAACATGCTGGCTGTAGCACCTGTTTCCCGTCATACACTCCCTGCTATCACTTGCTTCAGTCCTCACTAGCTCGTCCGAATTTTCTAGTGTGTGTCTGAAAAAAGACGGTCATTCTTTTTTTTTATACATACTAAGAATGATCACCCAATCACAAAAAATATCATAGTCGACCATTTAACTTAAAAAGCGGAACATTTTGATCCATTCTCTTTTCACAGAAACTGATGTTTTATATGAAAAGAGTTCGGTGTTGGCATTTAGCTTAAAAGAAACCATATGTCTCTACTGATAAGCGTGAACAATAAACAGAGATACTTTGTTCTGTATTTGTAGTCACAAAATCAGTGATATGAAGGTGATGTATGCTGATGACACTCCGTGACATCAGGATACAAAAGCTTAGCTTTTATGCGTTTTACACACTATATGAAATAAATGGATGAATTACACATGGTAGGGTTGTAAATCCTTTATAAACTTATGTCCCATATATTTTGTTAAAAGTCAGGACTTCACTAATGATATGTGTCCACCTACAGTCACAAATGTTTCATCATACTGTTACTCGAAGGAGTATGATATAATATATATGAATACATAATGTTTGTCTGGGAGCTCTTAGTCAATAGATTTATTATGGACTCCAGTTAGATTAATCATTTCGGTATATGATACGGAAAACTTATTAGACCTCATGTTGTCTACCACTTTAATATTTTCTTTCCTATTAGAATCAATCATTTGAAGCTGCATATATACCATTCTCGTTATTATTGATCCTCTGTGTTCATATAAGTTTTTAGTATTCGCATTAAATCATTCCTAGTAACGTGTTTCATCGATGCAAAGGCATTCCTAGTATCATAACGCCTCAATTTTCCATCAACAATATTTCTTATCCGTATCCAACTATTCGGATTATGCAAGTTGATATCACTGGACATGCCTTTTATTATGTCATGTACTAAATTTCAGGCTGTTTCTCATAAACATCTTTTTTTCATTATCATTAGTTTGTATTACCCATTGCATTAGCATACATAGTTTTTATACTCTCACTTCTATATCAAACCTTTCTTTTTATTTATATGTCTTCCCGCAAATTTCGTTCTTGTTGTGCAATACAAATGTACCAATACTTTTTCCTGCAATCCTACATCATTGTCTAAAAAAATAATGTTGTTCCTCTTTTGCTCGCTTTTACATCATACAGTTTATATTTCCGCAACTATGTATTTTCTCTTTGTTCAGACAATAACTGATTCTTTCCTCATCAATTTTTTGTTCGAGCAATTTGCTATGCTCTGTATTCTAACATCTGATGACCAATTGCTGGTGTTTCTGATGGTCATTCATTCTTCAAGGAAATATTTTTTTTTAGTTAATTATCAGACAACTCTGATGTGCAATAACTGATGCTTTAATTTTTCTCTTTGTATTCCGGCTCTGTAAATCTTGGCTCATTATTTTGTTTTTTATGTGTTCTGAACTTTTATGGCTCTACTGGCCCCCAAAGAGTATGATTGCTTTATTCATTCACTATATATCTTTGGTAATTGCAACTTTTTTCACTGATTTTCTTTTCCTCTTCTGCTCTATACTATATGTATCTTTTCCATGATTCCACATCGAATTTTTTTTCTCATCCGTACTCTTAGCGAAATCAATATACCTCCGATGGGTGAACTCAATGGTTACTCATAAAATGTTCTCATATTATTGTTATTTTTATTTTCTTCAGGTTATACGCCCTCTTGAATTTCACCAAACTTGATTTTATTATGATACTAGCCGCAAAGCCGCCCTCCGGGCGGACTTTTTGGCTAGTTCCTGCGGAGGGCTATTGGTGGTGGGCCTTCGGCCCACCAAACACGGACTCTCCAGATAGCCCCTTCTAACTTTCCTGAAATCATGGATGAAGAAATGTATGTATTCCCCCCACCCATTCACTCACCCATTACCCATCACCCCCCACCCATTCACTCACCCATTACCCATCACCCCCCACCCATTCACTCACCCATTACCCATCACCACACACCCATTAACTCACCCATTACCCATCATCCCCCACCTATTCCCTCACCGATCACCCATCACCCCCAACCCATCACCCATCACCCCCAACCCATCACCCCCCACCCATTCACTCACCCATCACCCCACACCCATTACCCATCACCCCACCCATTCACTCACTCATTACCCATCACCCTACATCAAGGTTTCCTCAATTCTCGCAACCCACTTTTTTTCACAATTATCGCTAATAGGCTGCTAAAAAAAAAAAAAAAAAAAAAAAGATCGAATCATCTCATAAGTGGAATCAAAACCTTCCCCTGGTCAACCCGGTTCCAAAACTGTGCCATATGAGGTGATTGCGCCACGGGGGGCGGAACCTATACCACACACACACACACACAGACAGACAGACAGACAGACAGACAGACACACTTTCGCTTATATTATTATATTATGTGTTCGTCTTTGTTCAGATAGCATGTAATCTCTCTTTAATATCACAATTCCGCTGCTCAGCATGTATTGTATAGCTATATCATCTATATATATTTTTTTTTTCATTTAATATGCAAATACTTATTGCTCCTCAACCTCGTATTATAATTCAATAGCTGTATTTTGTTTACATGCGTGTCTATGTGTGTGTGTGTGTGTGTGTATGTGTGTGTGTGAGTGTGTGTGTGTGTGTGTGTGTGTGTGTGTGTGTGTGTGTGTGTGTGTGTGTGTGTGTGTGTGTATTCATCTAGTTGTATTCATCTAGGTGTATTTTATAGGGCCTGAGCAACACTCGTATGGCCCTGTCTCCATATCAATATTTATTTTATCATTCATCCTTAAACTTAGTGTTGGCCGAAGCCACCACCCCAGGAGGCGGGTCACAAACCCCCTGCTAACACCCGGTACTCATTCACTGCTGGGTGGACAGGGGCTCGGGTTTTAAGAAGACCGCCCGTCTGTCTTCGCTCCGCCCGGAGGTCGAACCTGGGACTTCTCGGTTGTGAGCCGAGTGTGCTAACCCCTACACTACGGAGTTCCCCTCCGTAGTGTGTGCGTGTGTGTGTGTGTATGTGTGTGTGTGTGTGTGTGTGTGTTCATCCACGGTTTTGTCTACGCGAGCTGGACTCGCGATCCCCAGTTTTACCCTCCCGAAAAAAGCTTGGAGCTCGTACTGACCGATCTTTGGAGAATGCTGGAACCTCACAGACCACACACCCCCCATCCCATTGCTCAAGGGGGACAGTAACCGCCTGCATTTGTCAGTGAAAAATCCCCGGGAGCGAGTGGGGTCGGGGATCAAATGGATCAAACGGAAATCAAAAGAATGGCCTCTGGCGCTCTTATCCACTTGACCACACAGGCGGCGTGTGTGTTTGTGTTTGTGTGTGTGTGTGTGTGTGTGTGTGTGTGTGTGTGTGTGTGTGTGTGTGTGTGTGTGTGTGTGTGTGTGTGTGTGTGTGTGTGTGTGTGTGTGTGTGTGTGTGTGTGTGTGTGTGTGTCTGTGTCTGTGTCTGTGTGTGTGTGTGTGTGTGTGCGTGCTAAATTTTATATCATAATTGTACGTACGAGTATACATGTAAAGATGCCTATGTGTATCATGTTGTGCAAAGGTGACACATTGCATGGAAAGCAGATCGACCTGTATGTTCCTATCACCTTTCCATTTTTAGATGTATCAGCTCTTTTTTTCATACGAACATGATTATTGCTTTATACAGCTTTAGTCATATCTATATCCTTACATGACTTGCCTTCACCCAGGGTCGCAAATGTATACCTCTGGGACTTACGTTACCCTTGACTATGAATACTACTGTATGCCTATCTTGTCTGCCAGCCTTTATGTCTGTGTATGAGTCTCTCTCTCTCTCTCTCTCTCTCTCTCTCTCTCTCTCTCTCTCTCTCTCTCTCTCTCTCTCTCTCTCTCTCTCTCTCTCTCTCTCTCTCTCTCTCTCTCTCTCTCTCTCTCTCTCTCTCTCTCTCTCTCTCTCTCTCTCTCTCTCTCTCTCTCTCTCTCTCTCTCTCTCTCTCTCTCTCTCTCTCTCTCTCTCTCTCTCTCTCTTCTCTCTCTCTCCTCTCTCTCTCTCTCTCTCTCTCTCTCTCTCTCTCTCTCTCTCTCTCTCTCTCTCTCTCTCTCTCTCTCTCTCTCTCTCTCTCTCTCTCTCTCTCTCTCTCTCCTCTCTCTCTCTCTCTCTCTCTCTCTCTCTCTCTCTCTCTCTCTCCTCTCTCTCTCTCTCTCTCTCTCTCTCTCTCTCTCTCTCTCTCTCTCTCTCTCTCCTCTCTCTCTCTCTCTCTCTCTCTCTCTCTCTCTCTCTCTCTCTTCTCTCTCTCTCCTCTCCTTCCTCCTAACCCAGCTTTTTATCTATCGGGTTTATGTCTACCAATATTCACTCGCCTTCCTAGTTGTAATTTGCAAGAATATACCTTGTCTCGTGTTGTCCCGCCAGGATATCAATATGTACGAGTGTGTAACCGTGTAAGGTCATGAGTGTACACGTATATGAATTTGAACTTACAGTACATATCTATCTGTCTGTCAGGTCCTCTATGTTTCTATTTGATATACCTATGTTTCTCGCTACCTGTATTTATTTTTTGAGTATGTGTATATTTATTTATATATTATTATCTTCATCAGTATTTTTATATATTTTTCACGTATGCAAATAATTCTTCAATCTTTAATCTTCTAAATCTTTTTGTACATCACCACTGGTAGAGAGAAAAGAGGAAGGAGAAGAATGCTATCTGTCATACAGGCATCATTACAGGAAATGAAAGGGAAAATGGGACAGGTATCATGCTAATGCGATTCTGGTGTTAAATCCTCTTTTTAACACAAGAGAGAGAGAAAGAAAGAGAGAGAGAGACAGGGAGAGAGAGAAAGAAAGAGAGAGAAAGAGAGAGTCAGATAGTATTTAGAAATATCCTCCTGCTACGTATTTATCTACTTATGTTTTATGTTTCGTTCAGTTTCAGATTTCACCGCTCAACTCTCCCGTATCCACGAGCAGCATGCGGACGAGATACAGCGGTTGGTTGAAACGTTCCGGAAAAAGAATTCGGAGCTTCGAAATGAAAGGTAAGTAAGGAAAATAAAAGGATAATGGATTCCACACACACACACACACACACACACACACACACACACACACACACACACACACACACACACACACACACACACACACACACACACACATATATATATATACGTCTGGCCTTCACGCCTATATAACCAAGAGTTCCATTCATTGTTGTCGTCATTCTTCCTTTTCGCTCGCTGCCTGATGCTTAGTGCGGCCTCACCCTTGCTCTTTTCCCCATCAACGTTTAATATATTCCCTGAAGCATTCAAGGATAGAGAAGATACGTCGAAAGAGAGAGAGAGAGAGAGAGAGAGAGAGAGAGAGAGAGAGAGAGAGAGAGAGAGAAGAGAAGAGAGAGAGAGGAGAGAGTGAGTGAGTAGTGAGTGAGTGAGTGAGTGAGTGAGTGAGTGAGGAGTGAGTGAGTGATGAGTGAGTGAGTGAGTGAGTGAGTGAGTGAGTGAGTGAGTGAGTGAGTGAGTGAGTGAGTGAGTGAGTGAGTGAGTGAGTGAGTGAGTGAGTGAGTGAGTGAGTGAGTGAGTGAGTGAGTGAGTGAGTGAGTGAGTGAGTGAGTGAGTGAGTGAGTGAGTGAGTGAGTGAGTGAGTGAGTGAGTGAGTGAGTGAGTGAGTGATGAGTGAGTGAGTGAGTGAGTGAGTGAGTGAGTGAGTGAGTGAGGTGAGTGAGTGATGAGTGAGTGAGTGAGTGAGTGGTAGTGAGTGAGTGAGTGAGTGAGTTGAGTGAGTGAGTGAGTGAGTGAGTGAGGTGAGTGAGTGAGTGAGTGAGTGAGTGAGTGAGTGAGTGAGTGAGTGAGTGAGTGAGTGAGTGAGTGATGAGTGAGTGAGTGAGTGATGGAGTGAGTGAAGGTGAGTGATGTGAGTGAGTGAGTGATGAGTGTGTGTGTGTGTGTGGTGTGTGTGTGTGTGTGTGTGTGTGTGTGTGTGTGTGTGTGTGTGTGTGTGTGTGGTGTGTGTGTGTGTGGTGTGTGTGTGTGTGTGTGTGGTGTGTGTGTGTGTGTGTGTGTGTGTGTGTGTGTGTGTGTGTGTGTGTGTGTGTGTGTGTGTGTGTGTGTGTGTGTGTGTGTGTGTGTGGTGTGTGTGGTGTGGGTGGGTGGGTGGGTGGGTGGGGGTGGGTGGGTGGGTGGGTGGGTGGGGGGGGTGGGGGGGGGGGGGGGGGGGGGGGGGGGGGGCGCGCGTGCGTCCGTGCGTGCGTGCGTGCGTGTGCGCGCGCGCGCGTGCATGCGTGTGCAGGTAAGGAAGAGAGAGAACCATGACAATAAAACAGGACTATAATGAGAAAATACAGGCATGTAACATGGCTCGTGCTGTCACTACCAAAATGGAAAATATAATACTGAGGGGAGCCCTCCCTAAAAAAAATTATCAGCTGATCAATTTTTTCATACATTCATTGCGAAAATGTTGATATAGATACACAGTTTTCAAGTATATCAAGTGCTGCATTAGTGTAAATAGTCGAATTAATTCATGTACGTATTGTATTTTTATCTACTTTTTGTATGTTATGCATGTTTCTAATAAACATGAACATTCAAATTACTGACCTCAATGTATTATAACAATAAACTACACGAACTCAAAAAAGTGGAAATTGTACATAGTTAATTGCATAAAAACAGTACTTTTCGTCCACA
Organism: Chionoecetes opilio; assembly: GCA_016584305.1. Classification (NCBI taxonomy): domain Eukaryota; kingdom Metazoa; phylum Arthropoda; class Malacostraca; order Decapoda; family Majidae; genus Chionoecetes; species Chionoecetes opilio. The sequence goes on along the minus strand of JACEEZ010026160.1, from coordinate 568,337 downwards.
TGTATACGCTCGTCATACATGTTCTATGTACACCACAAAATCCATGTGTATTAAATACACTCCATATTCAACCTTACAATATAAGAGACCAGAGTATCTATCCAAACAAGTTCCAACGATCAACTGCAGTTGTCCGAAAACAGTCACGGCTGTAAAAGTCTACGGATTATACGTTATACGTTTCACTTCTCACCCGTTGATTTCTTCGGTTCTTCAGTTTTTCACGAACGAAAACAGAAACACGGAAACTCATTGTAGGTAATAAACGCAACACATCTTTCAATACAAAGATTTATGTGTTAGTTCATGAATGTAAAGTAGTTTCACATATTTTTTCGTTGCATGAGAAGCGTAAGATCATCACTTACATGCACTAAGTGTTAGCTCCTGCAAGCGCACATACGTACACACACATAAAAATATGCATGCATGATAATCAGCACTATGAAAAGAAAATAGAGTAAGAAGGTAACGGTGATTTAAATAGGTCGTAGGTCTAGAATTATGGCAAAAAGGAACACATCGAAAAGTATCATATATAGGGAGATAAATGACTGTTGGCGTTATAGGTAGGTCAGACCTATGTGTCTAATAGATATAGAGCCTATATGTCATGTATTTTTCTAGCTTAATGCAACATGACAGGGATGGGGAAATTAAAAATTCTGTGGGAAAAATTTGAGGGCATTACGCCAGATACAGAGCAAACAAATTATGAAGCGCAACGAGTAGTGAATTAGAAGGATCTTTTACTAATGTGTGAGCTTATTCTATGTGCCAGCCTATTATCCAGCTCCCACCCAGCCTTCCCAAGGAAGTCATCAATGTGAGACATGGTGGTCATCATTATCTGGGTTTCTCCTGTCTCCTCCTCTCCCATCTTTCACCTTCCCTGCACCATGATTGATTGATTTAATGCCACAAAAAAAGGGAATGTGCCAGACATCAGAGGTCATATGGCACATTCCCTGCGCCATGAGAGATGAAGAGTGACAACAGCATTTTCCTGTAATGCCTCTACCCCCATAAAGATCATACCTTCAGCCCGTGAACTTGTCAATGACCTCAAACTTTTCCTCATCAATTATCATGCACATTTATCATCAATACTCAGATGAACCTGCTTCCTATTATAGAAAATAACATATTCTTCAACATCATAAACGGGATAAATAACAAAATATAGACATAATTACAGGACATACAACGAAAGTAAACAACGTATTCCAACCAAGCATAGAAGGATCACAGCAGAGGGCCGTTACGTTACAAGTGACTGAGCTGATGCTAGTGACGAGTCTTTCTGAGACAGCACCACGCAACACAACCCTGGCATCTCGTAGACCAACGTGTGCTCGACATATGAAACACTCACGCAGGAGCAGCAATAACACATAACACTCAATCGTAGGGGGTGTTGGACCGCTCGTAGCTGCCACTTAAGTAAATTCCGCGACGCTCATAAGCTGTCATTAATCACGGAGCGGTTATGTATAGGGCACAGAATAGAAGTAGAGGAAAGCAGAGATAGAAGGGATAAAAGTGAAGGGTCGGGGGAAAGAAGCGAGGAGAAGAGTTAGTAAAAGAGTAAGGAAGGAAGGAGAATTGGTATGGTACAATAAAATAAGAGGAAAGGAGAATAAAGACATAAGGCATGACGGTAAAGGAAATATAAGAGGAGGAAATAAAGAGGGTTATAGAAACGATAATAACAAGAGTCAAGAAATGGAAGGAAAGAGTTTGTGAGAAGAGAATAAGAATAATAATGTTCGTTGCTTGGAGTAATTTAGTCTATAAATATAAAATGACTGACCAATTTTTCTTTATAAATATATGGAAAACAAGGAAAAATAAAAGAGAGAAAGGGTTCGGTTAAAGGATGAGACAAATAAGAGCCACTATGAGGAAACTAAAACTATGAGGAAAATCAATGCATCTGTATTTCTAAGCTATGAAATAACTTTGATATAATAACATGATTTGTTAACGTATGTTTCTACATACACGTAGTGGTGCGTATCTTTTGTACTATTAGAAGTTTGTGATGAAAAAGAAAACACGTACAAGCATACACCGTGCTATGTTACTATCCTCCTTGAGCAAGGGGATGGGGTGTGTGGTGTGTGAGGTCCCAACATTACCCTATGATCGGTCATAATGAGCTCTAAGCTCACTCTGGGAGGATGAAACGCGATCACGAGTCCCGCTGGCGTGGACAAGACCTTGGCTGAATTACACACACACACACACACACACACACACACACACACACACACACACACACACACACACACACACGCACGCACGCACGCACGCACGCACGCACGCACGCACGCACGCACGCACGCACGCACGCACGCACGCACGCACGCACGCACGCACGCACGCACGCACGCACACCGCGCGATGGTCAGATACACCGCGCGATGGTCAGGTTGATAGCGTGCTGGCCTCCCATTCTGTGGGTAGGCGGTTCGAATCTTCGCTGCTCCCGGGGATTTTTCACTGACAAATTAGGGCGGTTACTAACCCCCTTGAGAAAGGGGATGGGGGGTGTAGTGTGTGAGGTCCCAGCATTGCCCAAAGATCGGTAACAATGAGCTCCAAGGTCGCACTGAGAGGGTGAAACTGGCGACCGCGAGCCAGATCGCGTGGACAAGACCATGGGTGAATAACACACGCACACACACATACACACACACACACACACACACACACACACACACACACACACACACACACACACACACACACACACACACACACACACACACACACACACACACACACCACACACGTACACGCACACACACATACACACACACACACACACACACACACACACACAAACACACGTGTGTGTGTATGTATATATATATATATATATATATATATATATATATATATATATGTATATATATATATATATATATATATATATATATATATATATATATATATATATGTGTGTGTGTGTAAAGTGTATGAGTGTGTCCGGAGAGCGAGCTATTCTGATGGAGTAGGTGTGAGTGAAGACAAGGTACGCGCTGAGTGATGAGAGCACTAGCGGGGATTCTGAATGAACTGAGACTGAACTGTATTACTGATAAGTGTTGTGTGAGCAAAATTTCTATACTGGTTGTGTCGATCTGTGAGATGGAGGAGTGACCCAGTTCATGACGCCTAAACTGAGGGCGCCACTTGCTTCATAGAATACCTAAGTTGTTTAAGAAATCTCAGGCTGATAGATGAGACTCGTTCCAAAATTAACGTATACGTATGACCGGAATGATACGAAATTCATCCCGTGAATAATAAGGCAACGGAAAAAGGGAAATTATGAAGTAAAGAATACTCTTTACTGTATAATATGGGATATGCATCAATAGCACAGACACACACACACACACACTCACACACACACTCACACACACACACACACACACACACACACACACACACACACACACACACACACACGATGTTCAAGTGGATATACCTTTGGTGTGCCATTCTGTGGTTAGCCGGTACGAATCCTCGGTAGCGCCCGTTGATTTTTCACCGACGAAATCGGGCGGTTACTGAAACTCTCGAGCAAGGGGATGGCGGAGTCATGTTTTCTGAGGTCCCAGCATTAATCAAAGATCGGTAATAATAAGCTCCAAGCTCGCTCCGGGAGGGTGAAACTGGCGATCGTGATTATTTCTCGTGTGAACGATTCCGTGCTGGAATTCCTTCATAAGTGAATGACATACATACACTTTCTCTCGCTCTTTGTATGTGTGTGTGTGTGTGTGTGTGTGTGTGTGTGTGTGTGTGTGTGTGTGTGTGTGTGTGTGTGTGTGTGTATGTGTGTGTGTGTGTGTGTGTGTATTCATCTAGTTGTATTCATCTAGTTGTATTTTACAGGGCCTGAGCAACGCTCGTATGGCCCCGTCTCCATATCAACATTTGTTATCATTCATCCTTAGTGCTTAGTTTTTGGCCGAAGCCAGCACCCCGGGAGGGGGGTCACAAACCCCCGGCTAACACCCGGTACCCATTCACTGCTGGGTGGACAGGGGCTTGGGTTTTAAGGAAACAGCCCATCTGTTTCCGCTCCGCCCGCGGATCGAACCCGGGACCTCTCGGTTGTGAACCGAGCGTGCTACCCCTACACTACGGAGTACCCTGTGTGTGTGTGTGTGTGTAAGTATATTCTCTGCAGAGAAATGCAGATGCGTCACATATTAACAGAAAATTCGAATGAAGGCTGGAGAGTGATTGGGAAGAAGGAAGTTGGTGAAGCTAAATTACACGTTAGTGATGATATATCCTTAGTTATAGCGATTGTGGTGACGAAGGAATTGGAAGGTGTGGTGATGCTCAACAGTGGAGGTGGTGTAATTGGTGGTGGTGGCGGCGGCTGTGCGATGAGTGACACAGTAATCTCATCCGTAATTAGGAAGACCAGGGTGAATCCTGTGGAATTAACATTAATTACTCTTTCATCATGTGTGAGCTTCATTTCATATCATAAAATTATATTCAAGCACAAGGCTGCTGCTCAGAGCCCATCGCAAGCATAAAGAACGAGTCCGTAACGTGATTGTCCCAGCTGCCCACTAGGGAGCTTGTAGGTCATGGCATAGGATGAAGGTCACAGGCAAGGAGGCAGGTCACAGGCAAGGAGGCAGGTCACAGGCAAGGAGGCAGGTCACAGGCAAGGAGGCAGGTCACAGGCAGGGAGGCAGGTCACAGGCAAGGAGGCAGGTCACAGGCAATGAGGCAGGTCACAGGCAAGGAAGCAGGACACAGACAAGGAGGCAGATCACAGGCAAGGAGGCAGGTCACGGGCAAGGAAGCAGGTCACAGGCAAGGAGGGCGGCAGGTCACAGGCAAGGTGGGCGGCAGGTCACAGGCAAGGAGGGAGGCAGGTCACAGGCAAGTAGGCAGGTCACAGGCAAGGAGGGAGGCAGATCACAGGCAAGGAGGCAGGTCACAGGCAAGGAGGCAGGTCACAGGCAAGGAGGCAGGTCACAGGCAAGGAGACAGGTCACAGGCAAGGAGGCAGGTCACAGGCAAGGAGGCAGGTCACAGGCAAGGAGGCAGGTCACAAGCAAGGAGGCAGGTCACAGACAAGGAGACAGGTCACAGGCAAGGAGGCAGGTCACAGGCAAGGAGGCAGGTCACAGGCAAGGAGGCAGATCACAGGCAAGGAGGCAGGACACAGGCAAGGAGGCAGGTCACAGGCAAGGAGGCAGGTCACAGGCAAGGAGGCAGGTCACAGGCAAGGAGGCAGATCACAGGCAAGGAGGCAGGACACAGGCAAGGAGGCAGGTCACAGGCAAGGAGGCAGGTCACAGGCAAGGAGGCAGGACACAGGCAAGGAGGCAGGACACAGGCAGGGAGGCAGGTCACAGGCAAGGAGGCAGATCACAGGCAAGGAGGCAGGACACAGGCAAGGAGAAATGGTCACAGGTAAGGAGGCAGGTCACAGGCAAGGAGGCAGGTCACAGGCAAGGAGGCAGGTCACAGGTAAGGAGGCAGGTCACAGGCAAGGAGGCAGGTCACAGGCAAGGAGGCAGGACACAGGCAAGGAGGCAGGACACAGGCAAGGAAGCAGGACACAGGCAAGGAGGCAGGTCATAGGCAAGGTGGCAGGTCACAGGCAAGGAGGCAGATCACAGGCAAGGAGGCAGGACACAGGCAAGGAGGCGGGTCACAGGCAAGGAGGCAGATCACAGGCAAGGAGGCAGGACACAGGCAAGGAGGCAGGTCACAAGCAAGGAGGCAGGTCACAGGCAAGGAGGCAGATCACAGGCAAGGAGGCAGGACACAGGCAAGGAGGCAGGTCACAGGCAAGGAGGCAGGTCACAGGCAAGGAGGCAGGTCACAGGCAAGGAGGCAGGTCACAGGCAAGGAGGCAGGTCACAGGCAAGGAGGCAGGTCACAGGCAAGGAGGCAGGTCACAGGCAAGGAGGCAGGACACAGGCAAGGAGGCAGATCACATTCAAGGAGGCAGGACACAGGCAAGGAGGCAGGTCACAGGTAAGGAGGCAGGTCACAGGCAAGGAGGGAGGCAGATCACAGGCAAGGAGGCAGGTCACAGGCAAGGAGGCAGGTCACAGGCAAGGAGGCAGGTCACAGGCAAGGAGGGAGGCAGATCACAGGCAAGGAGGCAGGTCACAGGCAAGGAGGCAGGTCACAGGCAAGGAGGCAGGTCACAGGAAGGGAGGGAGGCAGATCACAGGCAAGGAGGCAGGTCACAGGCAAGGAGACAGGTCACAGGCAAGGATGCAGGTCACAGGCAAGGAGACAGGTCACAAAGGAGAGTTGAGGGAGAGTTGAGATCGGCTGCAGATATGACTCGCTTTTGTTGATGTCACTATAACACGTGCACTTATTAATGATGGGAAGCAAATATATGCATTACATTAAATTATTTACTTATTTATTCATATTTTATTACCTTTTATTCGTGGAAGCATATTTTTCTTGATCTTTGTTATTTTCTCCATTTTTCTCTCATTATGTTTTATCTCTCTCTTTCTTTCATATCTTTACTTTATACGTCAAACCCGAAAGACGTGCAACCCAAGTCGATTGG
>JACEEZ010026160.1:544248-549248 GCA_016584305.1 Chionoecetes opilio | reverse complement strand
CACACACCACACACACACACACACACCACACACCACACACACACACACACAACACACACACACACACACACACACACACACACACACACACACACACACACACACACACACACACACACACACACACACACACACACACACACACACACACACACACACACACACACACACACACACACACACACACACACACACACACACATACATACATACATACATACATACATACATACATACATACATACATACATACATACATACATACATACATACATACATACATACATACACACATACACATGTGTGTGTGTGTATATATATATATATATATATATATATATATATATATATATATATATATATATATATATATATATATATATATATATATATACACACACACATACATACACTCACACACACACACACACACACACACACACACACACACACACACACACACACACACACACACACACATACACACACATACACACACATACACACACACACACACACACACACACACACACACACACACACACACACACATACATACACACACATACACGCACGCACGCACGCACGCACGCACGCACGCACGCACGCACGCACGCACGCACGCACGCACGCACGCACGCACGCACGCACGCACGCACGCACGCACGCACGCATGCACGCACGCACGCACGCACGCACAGACACACACACACACACATACACACACACACACACACACGTTCAATACACACAACAATTTCCGTTCCAATCATATATTCGGTTAATAATGGATATTATGATATAATGAATTACTGCATAATAATATACAGAAGTCTATAAGTGTGAAAAGGATAAAGAGAACTAATAAAATATCTCCTGAATGCTTTATGTATCTAGTTATCGATTATACCTTCAGTCAAATACAATACATGTGCTACACCTATCCACGAAGCTCCTAACGATTTATTCTATATTGAAAATCATTACGCTACTTATTTTACCAACGATTTTATTGACGTGTAACGTAAAATTTTTCATCGGAATGCAGGACTGCATCATTGTTTTTCTGTCATTTATCTGTATTTCCTAGCCCAAGTGTTTTCGCTTTTAATTTTCTTGTACTGATTTGAAACTTTCTTTTCTCCCCTTCAGTAATCATCCATAGAAGCCTTGCATAAGAATAATAAATTTAAATGTTTCCATCCGAATGTGTAGTACCCCCACTCCCACACACACACACATATACACACACACACACACAGACGGGCACACACACGCCACTACACACACACGGGCACACACACGCCACTACACACACACACACACACACACACACACACACACACACACACACACACACACACACACACACACACACACACACACACACACACACACACACACACACACACACACACACACACACACACACACACACACACACACACACACACACACACACACACACACACACACACACACACACACACACACACACACACACACACACACACACACATACACACACACACACAGCTCTTAGCCAATTGGCAGGAAAACAATCACTCTTCACACCCTTAGGTGCTGGATGTATGTACAAATCTGTGTTGCATCTGTAACACATAATGCATTGAATTTCAGTGTAATTGTTTGTTCTAAAAACGTTGATCAAAATAATGATGGAGTTCAATTAAATAATCTGGTAATAGCCTGTTTTGCATAGCAAATAGGATAAACAACAACAACAACAACAACAACAGCAACATGTAGATCATTGGTCGGTATAGTTGCAATATTCGGCTTTTCTTTTTTTTTCTTTTACTACTTTCATATTTCATAACATGTCAGTGTTCATTAACTTATAATGGCGCATAATTGATATTGATGCACATAATGCATTAGATAATTGTTTTTGTATAGGAAATGTTAAATCAGTCATTAATTATACTTTTGAGTCAGAATTATAATGACTTCAACGCGCGAGGTTGAATGAGAACATATTTTGTGAGCTATAAGAGAGACAAATTCAAGTAGATTTTATTATTTGACTATGAATCGGATTTAAATATAAACTTTGTCTTACGCTACAAATAGTGATAATTATTTCTTGATTATTTCTTCTATTTCTTAAGGGTTTTTTACCAGTATTTATGTCATAATTTTCAACTGTGGGAATGAACGCTAAAATCTAAATCTCTGTAATTCGTCTGCAGTGCAGCAATATCCTTTGATAATATTATAATGTAATTTTCCCTCAATATAGTTGTATAGCGTTAAAAGACGCTTAGTTTATTTTTCTATATTACATTCCTGCATGCTGCCCAGATATACGTTTCGGCCACATTATTCCACCCACGTATACTTCTCTTATAGGAGGATATTCATGAAGCTCAGAATATCCCATTAGTTTCCAACACCCTCAACGTGTTATGCTTCATTGTTAATTGTAGTCAAATATGCATTTAGAATGGATTTTTTAACTGCATCTACGTCACTCTTCAAACTAGAACGTTGTTGACGATATGGCATCAACCGCGCGCACATAGTTTCTGAACATTGGCTTACACATACGAACACCAATATGTCGAACAAAATACGACACGGGAGGAGCACATTACCATGGCATTGTCGATGTACTCACACTTCATTTGTGCAAGAAAAATAATAATTCCCGTATAATTTTTGACATTGATTTGATTGATTGGAAAATTCCTCTCATTCCTTGGTGAAGGAAACTATGGGCGTTGGGTGCATCTTCGAGAGCCGAGATATCGCTTGTCATATTTTGGCCATTTTAGTTTCATTAAAATTAACCTACAGTACCTATATGTTCGAACGTAGGCACAATTTGGTTATATCCCATTACCATACAAAAATTGAAAGAGTATTTTGAACGATTTTCAAGTAATCGTGATGACAAGCAAACAGGCAGACATACAAACACTATTGAAAACAACATTCCTCTATCGCCGGTGGTAAAAAATATGATTTGCGGAAAGTCAAAAAAGTAGTAACAAGTCAAGTCAAAGAAAGTAAATTAAAGTCAAAAAATGAAAAGTCAAGAAAGAAAAGAAAGTCAAGAAAGTAGTAACGAAATTCCATGATAGTGTGCCTTCATTTCATACACAATGATTTACACAACACAATGGTAGTTGAAGTAGGTGTGTCAGTCTTGTATATCCGTATGTCGTATGATTATCCTGTGAAACTAAAAGCATAAGCTCTCGTAAAATACCTCCTGAAATTCGTTCTGTGTGCTCCTGAGTTTATAGCCATGTTTCCAACTAAGAGCTGCTTGTTGATGGTAGGTTCTTCTTCATCAGTCTGGCATGCAAGAGCTCACTGATTCCTTTCTACGAACACACCGTTCATAATATTATTGCTGTGTTCATGTTCCAGCGAATAGCGATATGTCTGTATCTTTAATGTATCTCTGTATGTCTTTCTTTCTTTATTTTTGGGATCGGTATTATCAGTTTTTTTTTATTCGTCTTATTGTTTTCTGTCTTTTTCTTCTTTATCTTCTTCTATTGTATATTTTCTTTTTCTTTCATCGTCTTCCTCCTCTTCTTTCATTTCCGTTGATTGTCTATCCTCTTTCATCCCATCTTTCATCTCTCAAACTCACATTTTATCTTGTATTGTTCGTCCTTCTTTTCTCTTTTTTCCTTTCTTTCAACTCTTTTCGGGTTAGTAAATCTCCTTTTATCTTTTCCCTCGCCCACTATCTATTCCAGTTTGTCATTTTTATCCACTTGCCTTGGTATTTAACCTTTAATATTATCATCATATTCATGTTTCCCAAAGTATATTTTTTGTGACCATAATACCGTTTCTCCATATTTCCTTTTTTTTCGTTTTACTCTTTTACTTTTCTACCTCTTTGGCTGTCTCCCTTTTTTTTTAGTCAATCATTTCCTTTTCTTCATCAGTGCTTCCTCCATATGATATATTTCTTTTATAATAATTTTATTGTTTTCTCTCATAAATCTTGTATTTTTTGCTCTCATTTTCTCTCACGCTTATTGTCTTAGTCGTTATATATCCCAACTCTCCTTTTTTCATGGGTACCTTTTTCCCCCCCCGTCATTATTTTCCCCTCCTCCCTGTCGTTCCTACAGATCTCCGTCCTCCACGCCCCTTGGGAATCCTTCGTCAACTTCACTGCCACTCCTCCCTCCCTCCATCCCTCCTTTCCTCCCAGCCCTCCGTCAATTACCTCCCCACAAGAAAATTGCCTACTTAATCATTATTTCTCTCTCTCTCTCTCTCTCTCTCTCTCCTCCTCTCTCTCTCTTTTCTCCTCTCTCTTCTCTCTCTCTCCCCTTCCTCCTCTCTCTCTCTTCTCTCTCTCTCTCTCTCTCTCTCGCTCTCCCCTCTCTCTCTCTCTCTCTCCTCTCTCTCTCTCTCTCTCTCCCCTCTCTCTCTCTCTCTCCCCTCTCTCTCTCTCTCTCTTTTCTCTCTCTCTCTCTCTTTTCTCTCTCTCTCTCTCCTCTCTCTCTCTCTCTCCTCTCTCCTCTCCCCCTCTCTCCTCCCCTCTCTCTTTTCTTCTCTCCTCTCGCTCTCTCTCTCTCTCTCTCTCTCTTCTCTCTCTCTCTCTCTCTCCCCTCTCTCTCTCTTCTCTCCTCTCCTCTCTCTCTCTCTCTCTCTCTCTCTCTCTCTCTCTCTCTCTCTCTCTCTCTCTCTCTCTCTCTCTCTCTCTCCTCTCTCCCCTTCTCTCTCTCTCCTCTCTCTCTTCTCTCTCTCTCCCCTTCTCTCTCTCTCCTCTCCTCTTTTGATAAAAAAGTGTAACGTAGTCTATCCATTGGAATAGAATTAGAGCAAAAGAACACACCTCGACTAAATTGTATTACCTGTCTGACGAAAATGTACCCTAAATGTGGCAATTGGTGGGCGTCATAACGTTCTTTATATTCGTTCTTTGTATAACGTGTTCTATATTCCGCAAACATCACCTTGAAGGTCTTATACTGTACATACATAGTTTACCATGTGTTTAT
>JACEEZ010026160.1:511748-516748 GCA_016584305.1 Chionoecetes opilio | reverse complement strand
ATGACATAGAGCTAGTGACGTCTTTTCTACGCTATGGCATCAGCAAACCTTCTAAATGTCATGTTAAATGTATGTGTGTCTGTGTGTTAGTGTGTGTGTGTGTGTGTGTGTGTGTGTCTGTGTCTGTGTCTGTGTCTGTGTCTGTGTCTGTGTCTGTGTCTGTGTCTGTGTCTGTGTGTGTGTGTGTGTGTGTGTGTGTGTGTGTGTGTTTGTTTGTTTGTTTTGGTTCCAGTTTCCAATTCATTTTTCTTAAAGTAGGTAGCAGACGTGCTGTGTTTAAAAGGAAAAAAATATATAATTTTTTTTATTCAACTTACTTTTCTGAATAAACTCTTTCTTTGAGTGTTCGTTAAAGAAACTTACGACAAACGTGAGGAAACATTGGACGTGAGGAAAGATAAATTTTTATATCTTCTTCAAACTCACAAATTTATAAATTTCTTAGGATGCCACAAACTAATAGTTAGATTTTCCTCGTTTAACGCAAGTTTTAAAAACAAAAACAGTGTTATAAAAATCAAGACATTTTGGGCTCGGTCTTACAGTCATAGAATTGTGTATTAGAATATTTGTCGTCCACAAATACAGTAAAATATACATATTCTTCCTTTTTTTTCGTTTCGGAGTAAGTTCGATGGTTATCCTCAGCCAGTCAGCCAGCCTCAGGTATAGCACTGTAAAAGGGTCAACGTTTACACGTGATAAGCCGTCCTCGCATTAAAACCTAAGAAATTTAACGCCAGGAGATGAAAAAGAAGAGTAAACTTTGAGTAAGATATCCTACTATATTTCTGGCTACAAATGTTCTAGGTAAGATAATAACGATGCAAGATATAGGACTTCTTTTTTTTATCTCTCTCCCCTTCTACTTATGTGTGTGTGTGGGTGTGTGTGTGCGTGTGCGTGTGTGTGTGCGTGTACGTGTGCGTGTGTGTGTGTGTGTGTGTGTGTGTAGCATACGAAGGTGATAGGTGATCCTCTCTGCACATAATCTATTACGAAGGTGATAGATTATGTGCAGAGAGGAATCTGAAATTATGATTAAAACCCTATCAGGGAGACAATGATCAAGGAGTATGATAAACGTGAATGCATAATGTGGGCTGTAAAGTGGGAAAATAAAAGAAAGTAAAACAGCAAAATGATATCGGAATTTGTTGTTGTTGTAAATCGATACGCATTTAGCTGGGGGGGGGGGGTTATAAGTTTTTCTACATTTATTTGTACCTTTACAAAGATACCACTGAAACTATAGTTAATCAAATTTAGCCTTGTACCAATCCTCGCCTTGTAATGAAATTGATGTTCACAGTTTCATTGAATTAATCTGTGAATATGAAACAAAGCAAGACCTGACTCATATACTGAAATTATATTCGCAATTGAATATGAGAATGAGAGAGAGAGAGAGAGAGAGAGAGAGAGAGAGAGAGAGAGAGAGAGAGAGAGAGAGAGAGAGAGAGAGAGAGAGAGAGAGAGAGAGAGAGAGAGAGAGAGAGAGAGAGAGAGAGAGAGAGAGAGAGAGAGAGAGAGAGAGAGAGAGAGAGAGAGAGAGAGAGAGAGAGAGCGAGAGAGAGAGTGTTAGGTAGGTTTGAGGACGATACTTTGAAACAAAAATCAATGGCTACATTTCCACCTGCAGGACTATTCGCCACCGATGCCTCTCAAGAACGAGCTTGTCTTCGACCGACTGGCGGCGCTCTCCTCCAGGAACCGCTACGACGCCCTGAGAAAGGAGTCATCTGACCTGGAGAGGCAGATCGCCCAGCTACAAGAGGCCCAGGATACACTACTTCGGATGCAGCACAGGTGAGCAACAAAGGAGTTTCTATTTGTCTCCTACTCCTTTATTTTACTTTTTTATTTTATTCCTTTATCTATTTATTTTACCTCCTACTTTATTTATATTTTGTTTCCTACTCAGTCATCGCCATCGCCATCCAATAGACATGAAGTATCCTCAAATTTGTACTGAAAAAATGTGCGCATTGTTGGTAGATATTTTATTGAATGTGAGCCACTGTACGTCTTTAGATCTTTTCAGGGAATACTTTTAAGGTCTGATTAGCTTATGCAGACGCTGTGTTTTTGTTCTTTACATAATAATACGGTGTTAAGGTTCTTGCCAGCTTCTTGTATTCCACTTGTATGACGCTGCAATGTAATCTTGGATAGCGTTGTGGTGATATTAGATTAATTTCGGCAGATATATTATTAACTACTTTCTTGCAATAACCACCGTCCACCGCCTTGCCACATATACATTGACGTATAGATAGTTCCGTTGAGACATAGACGGATGAATACAGGGGTTGATAGATTGGTAGATAGAAATCTGCTCGACATTTTATATGATTATGTAGAAAGGTAGATAGTTACGTAGATAGGAACAAAGGTTAGTAGGTATACGGATAGGTAGGTCGATGGAATTGTGTTGAAGTACGATTTTTCCAGGAATATATAAAAAAGAAATTGCTTTTCTTTCATCTTCTTACAATTGAAATCATATCCAGTGAGCTTGAAGCGACACTCGTTCCCGGATATTTGATAAATACGTCATATTTCTTATTTTTGCGACAATCGATCCAACAATTCGTCGTTGTCTGATTCTACACAGAAGTTTTGGCTTTCTTCCTGTTGGCAGCTTCCCATCACAGTACCGGTGACGGGATTGAATTCCTTGCTGCGTCATTCCATAGATCTAACAATAAGTTTGATGAGTTTCTTGATATTATGAACCTATTTGCATTTCTTCGTAAATTATGAATTCACTAGACTACCGCACATTGTTATCTCCTCTAAGCAAAGAATATTTTGACTCCAGTATTCAGTTATTTGATAAAATGGCCGCACTTTTATTTGTATAGCCTTACGCGTTAGTGGAAAATTGATGACGACGAAAATTTTGCGACGCAACAAAGAGTTATGTGATCATCAGGCTCCAAAAAACTAATTAGTAAAGTGGCCAGTCAAGCTGACACAAGTGTTCAGACACGTGCATATTGGTGTGAACATAGTAAAGAATGTGTAGGAGGAGGCAAAGGGGGGGGATACCTGTGTGGAAGGGAAGTAAGGGGGAGGTGTGTATATATATGTGTGGATGTATGTGTGGGTGGGTGAAGAGGTTTTTGTGTGTGGGTAGGAGTGTGTGTGTGTGTGTGTATGTGTTTGTGTATGTGTGTATGTGTGTGTGTGTATATGTGTGTGTGTGTGTGTGTGTGTGTGTGTATGTGTGTGTGTGTGTTGTGTGTATGTGTGTGTGTGTGTGTGTGTGTGTGTGTGTGTGTGTGTGCGCGCGTGCGTGCGTGCGTATGTGTGTGTGTGTGTGTGTGTGTGTGTGTGTGTGTGTGTGTGTGTGTGTATGTGTATGTGTGTGTGTGTGTGTGTGTGTGTGTGTGTGCCAAAACACTAATCAAGTACGCTTATGATCTACAAGAATAAGGGCTTAACACGCCCCTTTGCATGTTTAGTTTAAGATAAGGATATTAAGTGTGCACCTCAGGAAAGACACAACAACAATATTCCGCAGACTGAATCAAAGCTTAGATTAGGAGCAGTCTTATTTCGATATAGTGATCATATCGTAGATTCAAGGATTGAAATTATCTGATTAAAACCAGGATTGAGTATAAGCGCAATGAATCCAACTTTAGGCTTCAAATTTCGCATATTTACGAATTTTTTAATGATTTTTATCAATTAGTAGTTGTTGTTGCTGTAGAAGAAGTAATATTGGTAGTTGTTGTTGTAGAAGGGATGGTAAAACTAGTAGTTGTTGTCGTTACTGTTGCTGTTGTTACATTTATCGGTGTTTTTTGCTGTCACTATCAGAACGTATGTCTTGTATAATCATGTAGGAAAAACATTTCTCACAAAATCTTCGCTAATCCTGCAAGTTTGATTTGATTTGGAATACCGAAGGTAATATGATTAAATTTAATAAGCAGCATCATATTTATTTGGACAGGAGCTTGCACAAAAACAAAATCTTTGTTCCATCTAAAGTTGAAATTGTCTTGCACAGGTCATTTTCATTTGCATTTGTTCAGCAAATACTGCAACGAAATGTTTTCGTTTATCATGATGAGCAGTGGCAGTGTCAGCTCCACGACATAATGATCCCATGCCTACTACGTTGGATAGACTCAGAATGTCCTTGTACATCGGAGCCTTTGATTTAGATTTAAAACCAAAGCATGGATTTCTGCCAATTGCTCACGCAGCATTCAAAAGACCATGGTCTTGGAATGGTGAGCTCAATGTCCCGAGTTCAAATCCTGCCGGGGGCAACTCTTTCGACCTTCTTTAATGCGGTCGATAAGGGGAGCAGAAGGTCCCGAGTTCAAGTCCCACCAAGGAGCAACTGTCAAATCCATGCATCGTCGAGTGGTTGAATAAACCTGCGTGCAGCTATATCTGTTCTTTTGAATGCGAGTGCGACGGAGGAAACACCAGGTGGCAGCATGAGCCTGACTGAGGATCCAAACATCACAGAAAAAGGGATCTTCACCTTAGACCACATGTGTCACTATAAAAGTCCAGCCTGCGCCACCAACGGGCGAGAACGACCGACATCACGACTCTCCAGAATATGCAGGGCCACCAAAAGAAAAAATAGCCTATATACGATATAGGCTCCAACGTAAAAAAATATATATATAAATTGAGTGTAATCCATGGCTGTATTTTTAAGGGAAACATGCTAAATTCTACAGTCAGTATAATTCAAAGGATCACCGACCTAAAGCTAGTTTTGACCTACCATTATTATTCCTGCATGATAATACAACGCTGCCCTCATTTTGGGACTGAGTGTAGTAGGGGTTTGTCTCTCACCTTCCCACTTCTCGGTAAATTATATAGTGACAAATGGAAGAATAGGGAAACATGCTTACTCTTTTAAGTGACTGAGGTAAATTGTGCTTACTTGAACTTACAACAATATACTTGATATTAAGCAAGTAGAACATGATTTATTTTGCCTTACATACGTGTCCACA
>JACEEZ010026160.1:501748-506748 GCA_016584305.1 Chionoecetes opilio | reverse complement strand
AATAGTAATAATAATAATAATAATAATAATTTTATTATCACCCGGAGGCATTTGGGGAGGCGGTAGCAGAGTGGTTAGCGTCACCGAGTTGCGTTCTCGAAGACCCGAGTTCGATCCCGAGTGAGACCCATAAATCCACTTAAAATATGTATGCACCGTCGAGTAGCCTAAGAGCACCCACATGCTGCCCATCGGCCGATTTTTCAAACATCGACTTAGGCTAACCTAAGACTAACCATGGCTTTAGACAGACGTATCAGTTTTTTAAGGGGGGTTTAGTCTCAGATTGGTCGAAGACTAACGAAAATCGTATTGGAATTGTTAGACACCCACGACCCTGTCCCCGATCCAAGTCTGTTGATATTATATAACCCCCCGGAAAAATGTTTAAGAAACTGAAATATCTGTCTAAGGTCTTAGGTTAGCCTAAGTCCATGTTTGAAAAATTGGCCGCATGACTCTACTTTCTATTGCGAGTGCATCGGAGGACACAGGGGAGCGGCATGAGCTAATCACAGGCGTCCCTATAACAATCCTGCCTGCGCCATCACGGGCGAGGGCTAACCATCACAGCCCTCAAGTGAGCCTCCAGGGCCTACCATCCGAGCCCTGGAGGTCACTGCCTACAGGCGCTATAGGCATAAATGTAAAAAAAAAAAAAAAAAAAAAAGTAGGAAAGTACAGGCAATTTTTTTTTTTCAATGAATACGAAAGCAATCTTACTCCATTAATCCTATGTGTATCTAACATCCACGAGTAATTTACGGTTTTATGGGTTTTTCCTCATAAGGGAAGAAAAAAAAGGTAATAAAAAGCCTGCTGAATGCCAGTCCCCATATAGAAGACAGTAAGAGACGTAATAGGAGTTTGGGCCAATTTAGTTGTTTAGATGTCGAATAACTCCATCCATCTTCAGAATAACATGAAACGTCATTTTGCTTTCTGAAACTACCAATCTCTTCGTGTTTTTGGTGTTTGATTTGGTGCTTAATTTCATCATATACTGTATAATTTCTTAGTCTTAATCTTTCTCTGTCTAAATTTCTTTCCTAGTCTTCTTTCTTTCTTTTTAATTTCTGTCATATACTGTAATTTAGGAAATAACCACAAGAGTAACACAGGAGTAACACACATTCCCCTGCAGGAGTCTGGACTCATCGGCGTACAACAAGGCGAACGAGCTTCAGGAGGACATCAGCATGAGGCGCTTCGACCTGCAAGTGGCTCAGGTGCACCTCTCCGCCGTGAAGGCTCAGGTAAGGCCCCCACGAGACACAAGGCGATCGTGAAGTGTGCAAGGATCCCCCACAAGGCTAGTAGTAAAAGGAAGGAAGGGAAGGAAAAAAATTCAAATTGAGAAATATGCAACCCTTGATCCACTGTTTTGTGGAAAAGAAAGACGAATGGCAAGACAAAATATTCACTTTTTATGTGGTGTTTTGTAGAGCTATTTTAGATTTTATTCCTTTTTCGTTCTATTTTTACAAACCAATTATCTGTGATTGGGATATGGTATAAGGAGTTGTGGATGTTATAATAGAGAAACAAAAACAACAAAGAAATAGCAAAATGTGTCAGCCTACGACTCTCTTATCAAGTTAGGTCTCTCATCCTCAACCATATATCTATCCAACACTAGCATAAAGTCTTATGTTGTATTTTTGGTCAGTACAAGGCTGCCGTTTAGCCGTGTAAGCTCATCACTACGTTATATGTCAACCCATTCCATATTATCTCGCAATACCCTGTTTTATCTCTCTTTCTGCCATTGCTACGAGTCCCAAGCTGCTCATTTACTACATAAATCCCTATTTATATCACATTCCATAGAACGTCTTGTATCATAATAATCAGTTTCAATGATCTTTGCATCTCTCACTTTTCAGGGAATATACGTATACTAAATATGGTGTTTAAGGCCTATTCTTATATATATATTCCCCGACCAACCCTCAATCAGCATTTAAGAGAGAATATTAATTGGTTATCAGAGTTGATTGCATACTCTTTGAAAATAGGCATTTTAAATTGTTGTTAAATATTATGAACTAAAAAATCTGAATTTGCTACCAAATTTATTTCTATTGCTGATATATCCAACTGTTTATCAGACGATGTTTCTGTCCATATACATATATATATATATATATATATATATATATATATATATATATATATATATATATATATATATATATATATATATATGTATATGGACAGATATATATATATATATATATATATATATATATATATATATATATATATATATATATATATATATATATATATTATATATATATATATATATATATATGTATATGGACAGAAACATCGTCTGATAAACAGTTGGATATATCAGCAATAGAAATAAATTTGGTAGCAAATTCAGGTTTTTTAGTTCATAATATTTAACAACAATTTAAAATGCCTATTTTCAAAGAGTATGCAATCAACTCTGATAACCAATTAATATTCTCTCTTAAATGCTGATTGAGGGTCGGTCAGGGAATGGTGGCGATCATTAAAGGCTTTTTGATGCCGAGGGACTGAGGCTCACGGGAAGACCCTCACCTCCCGCCTTGCCTCGGCCCTGGGGGGGAGAGGGGGGGGGGGGGTTCAGCTTCAGTTTCCTTACCTATATCTTCAAAAATTTTGGTCCCCATTTTTCTTGTTGTCCCTCCTTTTGATAATATACCCTTAATATCTCATCTATGATATGCTCACTTTTTTCGTTCGTATCTCATCCACTCCTCTTTACTCTCCTCCCCCCCTTCCCCCCTCCCATTGATCGCCCTGTCCCATAATTCTTATAAAAAGACTTTATATTGATAACTTATATACGCATTACTCCTCTCTCACTCTAGTCCTCTCAGGACACTTATCTGCCCTCGCCTACGTGCCTCCCGCCGTGCTCTCTGGGTCAGGTATAAAAGAGGCACAACCAACCTCAAGGTAGATCAAAGAGTTACTAGGGAAGATGTCTCGGCCTGGAAGCGTATCCGTAAAGGGGCAGTGAGGAAGGCGGAACTATAAAGGAAACTATAAAAAGAACTATAAAGGAACTATAAAGGGATTATCATATTATCCACCGAGCTTTATGTAACAGTCTTGCCTTCCTTCCTCCTCTCGAGAAGGATTCTCTACCTATATTTCCTTTATTGGTTACGTTGAAGGTTATCCAAATCATGATTGAGTTTGTTGAAAAATTATTATACGTGTACTTTTAAAGCGTTTTGAGTAATTTTTGCATCTTGTAACTTATCCGTTGGGTGTCAATACAAGTGCAAGAATAGGAAAACGTTTATGTTACTAGGTAGAATCTCGAAGATTGCTACAATTGATTTGCTAGCCATGAAGTATCAGCCACGCATAAAAAAAAGACTTAAGATCATTCGCATAGAACCAATTTGTAGTAAATGCCGCTTTACTTTTTGCTCCTTAAGACATGATAATGAGTAGATAGAGAGGAAGGAAGAAATAGCTGCTGACGAGGAGAAATAAAGGAATGTGCTAATGGACAGATAATATATGATGCTTGAGTCTTATACACTCTCTCTTCTTAAGATGGTGGGAGAGGAAAATAACACTCGTAATAGTAGATCTCCCCGCCCGAGTCTCGAAAACAAAGGGTGAAGGTCTGGCTGACTAAGTAGCAGAATGTAAGGCGTGAGTGTAAGATTGCATTTATTTCTCATATTCGTTATTCATCCTTTTGAAGAATGGACATTTAGTATTATTTTAGATATTCTTCAAAGTCGGTAAGTAATTATTGGATGCATTCATCATAAATAGGCGGCAATACAACTCCTCTATGGAAAATTATATGGGATTTAGTGGCCACGCCCTTTCTACATACGTTCAGTTATATATTCCTATCAATTCCTATGTTAAGTGAACAATGGCTTCTCCTCGACCTCTCTTAGTCTAACAAGCTTGATATCTCACTCTATTCGTTAATCAAACACCGTATTGATAGTACAGCGTTGGCCCTCACCCTGCAGGTATCGATCTGTGTTCTTGTCGCTCTCTGCGCTAACAGAATATCCTTGCCGCCTCACTCTTTCCTCTTAACACAACCACGCAGCTGCATCACCCAGTCGTTAATGGAACAGCCTCGCAAACCTTCCCCAACCCCGTCTTTCGCCTCTCTGGCTTTGTTCATCCGTAAACTTCTGTACTTGGAACTTAAGCAGACCTCAGAAGTTTCAATTAAACTGTAACAAAGGTAAATTTGAAGGATGTGAAGGATCAGATGAAGCTGATGCGAAATTATAATTTTCTTAATAATTATTACAATATTACTTTGAACATTTTTAATGTGATGGTTACCTTTATTTCGTGCGTTTTTGTTTGAGTCAGACTTATAGTATAGTTATTGTAACTAATTTAAATAATCCACCAGTGTCATATACGTAAAATGCTAAGTTTATCTTTAGGAATGTCGTATTTTTTGATAGAATGAAGGATGGGAAATGCAATCCAAACAATTTATTTTCTTTTTTCATCGGGGAGAGATTTAGCGATGTCATATATGCCAATAGTTAACATTTCTCAACAAGTCTTGCGGCAGTAGAGCACCTGACCCGAACATGTGCATAGGTCCGTGAAATGTCGTCTACCGAGATAAGTTTTCACATCGAAGAAATGACGACATTGAAATTTCTCACAAAATGGCACACAAGTAATTTAGGAGATTGGAACTACCTCGGTTGACTGGATCCATTAGCGCTTGTCCTTTGTGGCTGATCTGTGAGGCCAACTTGTGGTGTCTCTGAGTCGAGTGCCGAGCCTCACCTTTTGTCTGCTGCCATCGGTAACTTGTGAGTTGTCGTTTGCCAGGGCAGCGGTAAAAAGTCCATCTCTAGTGTTTGTCCTTACGACTTCAATGGCTTCCGAGAGAGAGAGAGAGAGAGAGAGAGAGAGAGAGAGAGAGAGAGAGAGAGAGAGAGAGAGAGAGAGAGAGAGAGAGAGAGAGAGAGAGAGAGAGAGAGAGAGAG
>JACEEZ010026160.1:494248-499248 GCA_016584305.1 Chionoecetes opilio | reverse complement strand
AGGAATACAGACAAAGAGATTGAGAGAGAGTGAGAGGGATAGAGAGAGAGAGAGGGATAGAGAGAGATAAAGAAAGAGAGAAGAGAGAGATATTGAGAGAGAAAGAGAGAGAGAGAGAAAAGAGAGAGAGAGAGAGAGAGAGAGAGAGAGAGAGAGAGAGAGAGAGAGAGAGAGAGAGAGAGAAGAGAGCGAGAGAGAGAGAGAGAGAGAGAGAGACCTGTGCATCAGTCACGCCTGCCCCGCCGTGGTGTTCGCACGTTGCCACTCTCTCTCGCCCTCCCTCCGCGTTCACAGCTCACAGCTCTTCCCTCGTTCACACAGAGTCCTCCCCTTGTAACGCACAATCTGAGTGCCTCAAAACTGTGGCCGCTCTTATTCCTGTCACTTGAGCAGAATTTTTGCGTATGAACAGTAAAAAAAAAAAAAAAAAGACCTTGATTCCCGGTCCCACTCTTGAGCAAGAATTGTAATATTCTTGGTTTTTGCTCCCAAAGACTTGAGGTGTTGCGTCATTTACTGTACGCTGTCGGCCGCGGAACCTACGAGTGACTTGAGCCGTAAGCGTACAGAAGAAACTGATTCATCCCCTCGTGGAACTGTGACCAGCTCGAGGTAAAGATTTGTACATAGGTATACATACGTACGTACCTCTAGAAACCCCCCCATCGAGACTGTCTGCCCATTGAAAGAAGGTCGTGAACGTAGCATAGTATAGTACGGACTACAGCCCCCGACTGCTACCCTAGCCACCTGCTGTCGTAGTGTTGCGTCCTGTACACTATTGGTGTGTGCATAACCGTCCCTTCCTCCTACCATCCCTACGTGATACATAGTGTAGTATATTTATTATTTTGTTGCATTCGATTTTGTATTAGATTTTGAGTCAGTGATATACATTCGCTTTGACGCTGATATGTATGTATTCTTAGTTTGATCAAACATACTTATCCACGTAAAAGACGCGTGTATGTCGTTTTGACCTCAGGTAGCACGCCCTGCCAACCCTCCCTCCAGCAACACCCTCGCGACACTTTTGGTTGACTTGTTCCCAAAGAGTCGACGTCATTTGGTCCAAGATGGGATTGCATAATCTATACAAATTGGTAAGTTTTTTTTTTTACTGAATCCAATTTTTTATCTTTTTTTTTCTTCGGTAATACGTGTGTTTTTTCAGTATTATCTTTGTATTTCTTGATCGACTGTAGACTTTTTTTTGTAAATATTGCTTCAAATAGATGATTTGCGAAGTCTTTGTTCTTCGATTGACTCTTTCTCCTCATCCACCACCTCCTTGATGTTGTTGTTGTTGCTGTTGTTGTTGTTCTTCTCTTGTTGTTGTCTGTTGTTGTTGTTGTTCTCTTGTTGTTGTCTGTTGTCATCGTGATAGCCTTGACCGCAGCCATCCTTGCATTTGGCATGAATAGTAATTAGGTAACCTCCTTATGGTTTCTAATTTTAATCTCATGTAATATGGAACAAGGTCATGACAGAGAGCTGTTATGTGTTATATTTTGAGCAGACCTGTTGTAAGCATTATCTTTTTTTGATCAAAGAAAAATTTCTTTTAATGCTAGTTTTTTACATTCCTTTTTGTATGCTTCACAAGAAATAGGTCTGAAGACAAAGAACGTACAAGTTTCTGAAGGTTGTCGCTTTTAATATCTAGTCAAGCTTCATTTATTTTCATTTTCTAATATTTGTGTCTTCAGTAAGTATTGACACGACCTTGTGGCATCGATAGAAACTGTAAATTTACCTTTTTGTATCAATTAATAGATTTTCTATCATTCTGCTTGGAGACATGGACGATTTTTGTATTAATTCCTACATTCAAAATCTCTGGCGCTTATGAAACATTTTTCTACATTAATACTCTCCTTTCACCGATAGGAAATGATAAAAGACGAGTAAACAACACCAGGAACCCATTCCCTTTGTTTTGCTGCGATGTGTTAAGGAATATATTACCGAGCGTCTCTGATAAGCTGCACTGAGGAAATTTGTGTGGGAGGGAGGATGGTGCGGGAGGTTTAACCACATCATACAGTAGGTCTTCCCTCTGCGGATAGTCACACACACACACGGTATGGTCCAATGGTCCAATTGATAGCGCGCTGGACTGTCATTCTGTGGTAGCCGGTTTGAATCCTCACTGCTCACGAGGATTTTTCACTGACAAATTCGGGCGGTTACTGTCCCCCTTGAACAAGGGGATGGGTGGATGTGGTGTGTGGGGTCCCAGTATTTCCCAAAGATCGGTAATAATGAGCTCCAAGCCCCTTGCACCGGGAGGGTGAAACTGGTGATCGCGAGCCAGCTCGCGTGGACAAGACCATGGGTGAATAACACACTTAGACACCTACACACACACACACACACACACACACACACACACACACACACACACACACACACACACACACACACACACACACACACACACAGTCACACGCACAAACACACACACACACATACGCACACACACACGCAGTCACACGCACATACACACACACACACACACACACACACACACACACACACACACAATCACACGAAGTCCACCACAACTACACGAGACATAAACACCCACCAGACCAAAACAACTCAATAGCATCATAGGAAGCCTTATAGGATATCAGTTGGCCTTTACGTCATCTTTCTCATTATGACCCCACGTGTTGTTTTTACCGCTCCGCAACGGCAAATAGCACACACCTTTCTACAGTCTCCCTTTTGATGAACATTAAACTGCTCTCAACAGATGTTCTACCTGGCGGTGAGTCTGTAGCTTATTGCTTACTATACGGGCGATTTGCTTCTTCAGGTATAATGGAAAAGAAAATACTGCGATCAACAATAGAGGATATGTCTACCAGAATGTTGTTTTAGAACAGCGCCTTGCTCGTATTGATACAATTTTTGATAGATACAATTTTTCCTTAGCCAAAATGTTAGTGTTTTCTATCCAGTCTTTCATTGTATATATTTAATGTTTGAATGAAGGTAGAAAATTTCCTCATTTCAGTCTTATTTTTACCTCAGAGGAGCCATATCGGATTCAACTGCCGGAAGATTAAATAATTTTAGAAAATTTGCTTCTTTATTACTAAGTTAAAATACATATTAAATCTAACAATGAGACACACGGACACAAAGGCCTGAGTAAATGTAATCCTATAATTTTTCCTTTTCCGTCTCTTTCCTTTGCGTTCTTTTTTTTCCCTCTCTCCTAGTTGCTCGCTCGCTATCTTCCCCATTTTGTCCCTCCTAATCCTGCGTCATTACAGTTCCCTCGCGCTGTTATAAGGGTTATAATCACCCGGACTGGATTCAGGGAAAATGCTCCACACATCTACGATACATTTGCGAATTTCGTGTACCTTTTTTTAGCACCCGTGGGCTAGACGGAAATGTTTTCATCCTTGAATCTGACACTGGAGGAAGAGGAAAAGTTGTTAAATGGGAGGAAGAGGAAGAAGAAAATGGAGAAGGAAAGAGAGGGGTAAAACAAGACAAGGGTGAAATATAAGGACATAATGAAAAGATGTTGAATGGGAGGAAGAGGAAGAAGAAAATGAAGAATGAAAGAGAGGGGTAAAATAAGGCCAGAGCGAAATACAAAGACAACTAAAGAATGAAATTTAAAAAAAAGCGTAAATAGAGGAGGAGGAGAGAGGAAGGAAGCTTTCAACACTAAGTTTAATAAAATGAAGAAAGTTTTTACTGTCTTTGGCTCCCAGATACTCGAAGAACCTTGATACGCCGCTCAAACTCGCAACTTTACATATATTTTACTAGATGAAATAATAACAATAAAGATGAACAGTTTTAAAGCATGAAGGAGCCGACCTGTTTTAGAATCAAGAAAGTCGTCTGTTAATTAGATAGCTTTTAGTCCCTCAGAATTCCTTTGTACATCTGTCTGTATATGGCCACTTCAACGCTGAGAGATCCGGGTGCACTTTGGCCGGAGGTGCAGAGACGTACATCAGAGAAAGATCCTGGCAGCCCTTTAGGAAGTCGTCTTGGAGAAAAAGCGTTCAGGAAGTGCTAAAAGGAAGAAGAAGTAAGAGGTTGGATGTGCCGAGCAGCTTACGGCCATGAAAAGCAAGTCAAGATATGGACGCCACTGTTTGGGGATGAACGAGCGCTGCGGTAAGACTCAAAACGAGCATGCGGTAGAACTCTGCAGTTTAGAAGAAAAAATACCATTCACTCAGAAGAATACTTTTATGTAAAGAAAAAGAAAACTCCATGAAGTTCTTAAAGCGTGAGTACCTATACAGAGAAAACTTACTTACATTTAAAGGTAGTCAGGACGTTCGGTATGTTAGAGAGAGAGAGAGAGAGAGAGAGAGAGAGAGAGAGAGAGAGAGAGAGAGAGAGAGAGAGATGAGGATGACTGACAGATAGAAAGACGGAAGGAAAGATATGAGTGATATAGACACGCAAAGCGACTGACAAGCAGACATAAATAAGTGCCAGTGCGTTGAAGCAGACAAAAAGACAAAGGAAGTGACAGACAGACAGGCACTTAAACACACGAAAGAGAGCGAGAGAGAGAGAGAGAGAGAGAGAGAGAGAGAGAGAGAGAGAGAGAGAGAGAGAGAGAGAGAGAGAGAGAGAGAGAGAGAGAGAGAGAGAGAGAGGTGATGCTATAGGTATACGAGAAAGCCGTACCAGGAACCACAATAGATAAGCATTGTCTTGAGCATGAAGATAAGAGGTGAGGAGCGAGGGGGTATCCGTGCCAGCGCTAACACAGTGAGGACTAAGGTGGCGAGGCGATAGCGACGCTGATCCGATGATGTAGGAGACACACACCGGCTTAGATAACCAGGCTTTGTGTATAGCCTGTGGTTTAGGGCGGAAAAAGGAGGCAGGATACGGAACATTGCACTAACATGTTTCCAAGTATAAGGTAATAGTGACTAGATTGAGTAAAAGAGTGCTGGGGGTGTAGCCTATTTTTCTTATAGTTTATATAGCTTGTAGTTTAG
>JACEEZ010026160.1:484248-489248 GCA_016584305.1 Chionoecetes opilio | reverse complement strand
GTCCCGTCTCCTTATTTACATTGATCCAGTCTTTCTTTCAATTGGTGCACATTATGTGCCGATATCATCCTCATTTAGTCCATTCCAAACTTCTACATTTCTATGAGAGAAGCTGTACTTCTTTATATTATTCAGGCATCTCCCTTTTCCTAGTTTTTTGCATGTCCTCTTGTGTATCGACCTTCTCTTATTTTCCGAGTCAGTGGTCTCTCATTGTCTGTTTCTTCCATCTTAGTTATCAGCTTAAAAAATGTTAATGTCTCTTCTTTCTCTTCTCTGTGTGTGTGCGTGTTTGTGTGTTTGTGTGTGTGTGTGTGTGTGTGTGTGTGTGTGTGTGTGTGTGTGTGTGTGTGTGTGTGTGTGTGTGTGTGTGTGTGTGTGTGTGTGTGTGTGTGTGTGTGTGTGTGTGTGTGTGTGTGTGTGTGTGTGTGTGTGTGTGTGTGTGTGTGTGTGTGTGTGTGTGTGTGTATGTGTATGTGTTGAAACTCAGTCGGGTCGTTACCCCCAGTGTCTCTCCCAGTATGATGGATCACCGTGGCTGCAGTAGTGATTGATCCGCCGTTACCCGACTCTTCTCTCTGCTTGCTTGCCTTATTAACCCGTCTATATCCTCAGTCTCCATTAGTCAGCTTCAAGACCACACACACACCGTCCCGAGAACCATCAATCGCTAGCGCGCCACCGCCTGATGAGCGCTAATGCTTCCCATCCAATAAAGAGAAAGATGATTCGCCACATACGATTGCTTGGCACGTCATGATCGGCAGCAAGAGGCATAAAGAAGGGAGACGAAGGGAGCCGGCTGGGGAAAATGCTATATAATTATTATTATTATTATTACTATTGTCATTATTATTATTATCATCGTTGTTTTAGTATTGCTATCACTATCGTGTAATTTATTCTAATCTATTCGTTCAAAGATGGGGCCACGATAGAAAAACGTCCATTTGCATCAGTCCATACAATACATTCGTGTGCTTTCCATCCCTCTCTATCCTTCTCTATCCCAGGTGTTCATGTACGTAATCTGTCCTCCCATGTTCATATTTCATTAAGGGCTTTCCTCTCACACCCACGGCAGCCATTCCACTGTTGTCATTTCCTAGTCATTGCAATTTTTTCCATGATCTTTAAGCGACCAGACTACCTGAGGATGCTGCGTTTGACCCCCTCCGCCACATCACAATTCAATCCATCACCTTTAAACAGACGCACGCCACCAATCCTACCATCATAACCTCCATTGCTTTCCCCCATCCACCATATCAACACAACATGCACCTCGATAACAACTCACCTCCATGTAGAATTTTTGATCTTTGACCTTCTTTCCATACTCACATTTCCCTCATAGCGCCAGTGTTAGATCTATTATGCATTCACGAAGCGCCATCTAAATCTCCTCACTCACCTTCCTATCATCATTCACCCTAAAGATCCTATCACTTTCCATCGTGTGTTTTCTCCAAGCAAGGTATTTGAATATATTTACTTCTTTCCCTCGGTTTCTTTTCAGTTCGATTTTCACATTGCTTCTCGCATGATTATTACAATCTATATGGAGTTATAAATTCAGCTACATCAGTATTTACCTTTACCGCCGTGGTGTACCTGTCGCCTCCGTGGTGTACCGTAGATAACACTATAGTCGTCACCTGCACTGATGTCACCAGCCGCCATATATTACGAATTATAAAATCACTACTGATTTGTATGTGCCACTGAAGATGATACACAGTAGTATATATATTGAATGTATAATCTACCCTGTTTCAGTGTTGTTTTGTGTTTTGTATCTGCAAGTATATACGGTTTCAAATTTCCATACTCGCTTTTGTTTCGGGCGACGACGACGACGGGAGGACACTCAGAACATAAACACTAGCTGGTGACCTTAATGTAGCCCGTTACCACCGTCCCCATTCGGTTTTATTTTGGTAATTTGTTCATTTATAGCCATACTATGACACAGATGAAAACACAAAATAACACAGACTCTCCAGATAGCCCCTTCTAACTTTCCTGAAATCATGGATGTAGAAATGTAAGTATTAACGCCACCAGACGTCTGTAAATAAAAAAGAAACGTTGTCCTGGCGACTTTAGTATTATCTACGGTAGTGGCTAACGCGCCTAGCTACGAATCTGCGAGCCTTGGTTCGAATCCGGGCATTCCATATTCCAGACTTATATTTCTTTAGCGTACATTTTTCTCCCTTTTACTGATTATTTTATTATATTCAACTTGAAAATGGTCACATATCCCTTCCCTTTAATAAATCAGCATCGATCTTCATGCGCTTTGTTATTTGTAACACTCTGCATCATTTCAAGCCTTACACAATATCTGATAGACCCTATAAACTAATTCACCTTAAATTCCCACATTCAATTTGTCTAATTTCCCTTCTATTCCAGGCATGGGGTTGTTTGCTATCGATTTTCCGGGTATTTAAGTATTTCTTCAGGTAATCTCTTAATAAACCACCGCTGGTCACACCGCTGTCGCCTCCGCGGTGCAGTGGTTAGCGTGCCTGGCTACGAATCTGCGGGCCCTGGTTCGATCCCGGGCCAGGGCAAGTCGGTGACCAGCCTACCCAGCTGTTCTTCCTTCCTTTTGGGGTTGATAAATGGGTACCTGGGGTAACCTGGGGAAGGTAACTGTGGTAACCCGGGAGGCACACTAGCCCTGTGTCCCGGAATAACGGGTCCTCACCCACCACAGGCTCTAAGGGCTAATGCCACGGAGATGAGCACCGAAAGCCACGCGCAGCTTAGCGTATGCTCCCATCTTTACCTTTTTACCTTTACCTCACACCCTCCTGGTGAAAAACTTAGTCCTGCTACTTTGTCCTGAAAAGGCTGTATTAAGGTAACCTCATATTGTATAATCTCGTCTCCTTCCACATCAAAGGTTTTATGTGAGGTTTTAATTTATCATTTGGTATTTATAAGTGGAGTTTCCTTAGCAACACCGAGGCTCTTCTTTAATTATACACTAGGAGGCTCCGGGAAAAGGGTTCCTTGCTGGATAAAAAAAAAGGCTTCATTGCTCCTTTATAAGATAATCTGCACTATTTTGCCTTATTGCTTAGACGACGAAACACACACACACACACACACACACACACACACACACACACACACACACACACACACACACACACACACACACACACACACACACACACACACACACACACACACACACACACACACACACACACACACACACACACACACAACACACACACACACACACACACACACACACACCACACACACACACACACACACACACACACACACACACACACATATACGCACACACACACACACGCACACACATATACGCACACACACACACACACACCACACACACACACACACACACACACACACACACACACACACACACACACACACACACACACACACACACACACACACACACACACACACACACACACACACACACGTACCTAATTTCGCCACTGTTCATATTTGCACACATCACCATCGCTCTCTAACGCTGCCTCGCCTCCATCCCGTCGCCCTTCATCTTCCACGGCAATTTATCATCAACATTACCCGCGTGTTTGATTAATGTCTGTGAAATTAAGGTTTAATTACTCAACTGTCTTAGTTTCAGATTTAGACATACGAGTGCTGGGTCGTTAAGAAGATTATTATACATTTGTTAACCTAATTTTTCGTCATATTGTCATTCTTCAGTCCTCGCTTTTTCGGTTACATGCGCGTGTTTGCTGCGGGAAGGATTGCCTCAAGGGTGAAAGATAGGGATTAAGATGTAAGTAGCGAACAAGGATCATTATCAAAACAGTAAGACATATATGTGAGGTGAAAGAAAGGTGTAATTTTCGTAAATGGCAAAATCATATACCGATTTTCAGTCCATACGGTATTAAATATCAAGGTATGTGTGTGTACAGCCGTGAGATTGAAGCCACGTAACAGCCTGGATTGATGTCTTATTTCTCACGCGGCCAAAGAAAATTAGCGAAAAATATCAAGATCTCTTCTTGCACATAATCCGTCACACTAGACACGGGAGTTTATTACTTAACATTACTGTGCTTCCAAATAATTTATGCAGCTTGTAAGGGGAAGCTTGCAAAAAAGAAGCATGTAACTCCAGGTAGTTATATAATAGATGTCATACGAGCTCGTTTTGAAGAAATTAAGGAGGGAAGAAATAGAACAGAGGAAGAGGAGAGGTACAATAAATCGCTGTTTGTTATGCATAATTTCTTAGTGACAGTTGTCATCATACATCTTTTTCTTTCCATGTCTGTTTTTTTGAGATTAAAACATTGTGTCCAATCCAATTATTTGCTGTATACAATAATCTATCTTATCTTATATTATCTTGTCTTATCTATAAAAAGATTCAAAGATAGTGCAAATGGTGATTAATTGGTGACTTCATCTGTTTGATAACGTTATAAAAATTTTAATCGCAAAACAGGCATTGATTTTTTTTCAGTAGTACAATCTTATACGTGGGAACAAAGAAGAATAACGACATATTAAACTGTAGTGTCCTGTGGTCCTGTACTAAGCTGCTATGTGCTGCAATGCTCATGTACTGCGACGCTCTTTCATCATATATAGTATTATTTTCTTTAAGCACCCGACTCCGGAACAAGGGACTCAAATATAGCATCCATGTTAAAATATCTTCTCTCATTTAGATTAGATCCGCAATGAATGAAATAAACGACTAACCCAATATAGCACTTAGGGCAGGCGATGTATCCATTTGAACCTTGATTAGACTTGACTTGAGCTTTTATTAATGATACACACCACTGCACCATGGAGGCATTCATAAGCTTAAATTAAACAACACAAGCATACTATATAATATATCTTCCCTTTGCCACCTCCATCTATCACCTCCGTCTTGGTGTAATCCTTATTTATCTTGGATTAAGCCTATAATCAGCATTTTCCTTATATAATCAACATATTCC
>JACEEZ010026160.1:466748-481748 GCA_016584305.1 Chionoecetes opilio | reverse complement strand
TATCCAGATTCCTATTTTGTATTTGTGTTATCGTTGATTCAGTTTAGAAAGTTATAATGAGTCCACAAACCTCAGGCCACACCCACATCTAACTCGTGATTAATAGATAGGAAAACTGTTCTCCGTTGCTGCTTGCTGAGAATATATAAATGAGATGTTGAAGAGGCGCTACCTCTACATGTTGACAATTTGTTGATGTTTGCGCTGGTAGGCAACGATGTTTGGATCAATAGCTTACTGCACGTGGGCGGTAGTGAAGCAGTGACTGTGTTGTGTCTCTTACTTACCTCTCTCCTTCCCCACCACCCTCACACACCTTACCTAGCTAGCATCACACGGCCTACATCTCTCACGACCATAGTAGTCTACCATTTTTTATTTTGGTTAATCGTAAGAAAAAATAACAGTTCAAAGAAATTGGTCGAAGGAATCCAACAAAATAATTTTTTTCTTCTTCAAAGAGTAGGCCGACTAGATATTGATCCATGTACTGAAGCTCTTATGTCATGAAAGGAAGACGATATAGAGAGAAATACACAATAGATCAAGAACGTAGAAGTAAAACCCTTAACTATGTTCTCAAGAGATAGTCGAAATTCGCGAAGAAACGTGTGTGGGTCTTCCTTCTATCTGTCTTTCTTGAGCGGCAATCAGTGTGAGAAGAGTGCGCGGCTGTCCTCCACGGCTTCCTGTCCCTCCACTCACTGCTCGGCACGTAATACACTCCACTTGCCTTTAGTCAATCTAGGCGTGGAATAGCGTCAGGCCTCTTCGCAGTGAGCTTCATTCCTGCTATTCAGTACAACGATTTTGAGATAAGTGGAAGGGATTTGCAATTAGTCAAAACAAGAGTATCGATTTCCTTGTTATGAATAACCATTAATCTCTAATTGTTTTGATTGGTTTTGGTTTGAACGTTTAGGCCAAATATTCGTGAAATTGATTTCTACTGATAATGGATTTTATTATTTGAAATATCATTGGGGATATCATTACGGTTGTTGAATAAGGAACAAAACATTGTTGCATGTCAAGAGCTAATATGACTGATTGCTTCCAGTGGTTATCAAAACAATTGAAACTATAATTGGTGGTATTTATGATAACTAGTAGATTAACCTTGAATGTCAGGCTTTGTTATTAAAGTGAACTCGATTTCCATAACACGAAAAACTGCTGAGGTTGACACATTTGCCCATGCAGTCCTCATGAGCAAAAAAATATTTAGCTAAATATCATAATCATCCTCCCGTCACTGAAATATCGTTTCACCAGAAGGAAAATGTTTACGTGAGATGTAAGAAATAGTAACGGTGGATATATTTCATGGTTTACCCCACCATAAAGATATGAAAATACTACCCATGGAAAGAAAATAAGCGTGCCTCGTGATAATAAACGAAGAAAGTTTTTGATAAGCGACTGTGTCAAGACCACGGTCTCTCTCTCTCTCTCTCTCTCTCTCTCTCTTCTCTCCTCTCTCTCTTCTCTCTCTCTCTCTCCTCTCTCTCCCCTCCTCTCTCCTCTCTCTTCTCTCTCTCTCTCCTCTCTTCTCTCCCCTCTCTCTCTCTCTCTCTCCTCTCTCTCTCTCTTCTCTCTCTCTCTCTCTCTCCTCTCCCCTCTCTCTCCTCTCCCTCTCTCTCTCTTTTCTCCCTCTCCTCTCTCTCCCTCTCTCTCCTCTCTCTCTCCCTCGCTCCTCTCTCTCTTCTCTCTCTCTCTCCCCTCTCTCTCTCTCCCTCTCTCTCTCTCTCTCCCCTCTCTCTCTCTCTCTTCTCTCTCTCCTCCCTCTCTCTTCTCTCTCCCCTCTCTCTCTCTCTGTATCACACATACACACACACACACACGGATTCAGGACATCACAAGATGCTAAAATTAGATTTCATGGACAATTAATTTGATTGCGGTGCAATTTTCCCAACTTCTGTGTCCGGCACCGACTTAGACGTTCATTGGGAACACAAAACGGATTATAATTTAGCTTGAATCAGAATTAGTTGCTCATAAAGTTATGTTATGAGAGGAGTCTTGCGGTGAAATTAGTAGAGATGAGGAGAAACAAAGGCTAGAAATTGAATTGTTTGTCTTTTGTTCGTGCGGTTTAACATACATATGTGCCATACTTTCGGCAATGCAGTGAAATTCTTAATCCAAAGCACCCGGGTCTTGGCACAGAGTCACAAGACCCGCATCGGTTGTTTTTGTCTTTTTGTTGTCTTCACTGGAATTCGGAATGGGCGTTATTGGTTAATTCAACCCCCCCCCCCATTTTAAATTTTTTTGTCCCCCCCCCCCCCTCCCTTCTTCCCCCCCCCCCCATTTTTTTCTCTCCTCCTCCCCCCTCTCTTCTCTCTCTCTCTCTCTCTCTCTCCCTCCTCTCTCTCTCTCTCTCTCTCTCCTCTCTCCTCTCTCTCTCTCTCCCTCTCTCTCTCCTCTCTCTCTCTCTCTCCTCTTCTCTCCTCTTCCCCTTCTCTCTCTTCCTCTCTCCTCTCTCTCCTCTCTCCCTCTCTCCTCCCCTCTTTTATGGATATGTAGGACCCCTAGAGGAGGGGGCATCTTACATCCCATCTACATCCTTTTGGCCCTCCACATCTTGTCTTTGTCTTTCTCCATTTCATCAGAGGAAGACTTGTGTGTGTCTTTTACAGCTGCTAGAAACTTTGCAAACTTCTTTTATTAGCAACTTTCCTCCTTTGGTCGATGGTCTCTGCTTTTTCCTACTCATATTCCCCTTCTGTGGGACTGAAGTGTGTGTATGTGTGAGAATAATTGTTTGTTTGTTTGTTTGATTGTTTAATTGTTTATATGTGTGCGTGTGTGTGTGTGGGCCCCATGTTTTATATTGTTCAAGACACTTATTGTATTAAGACGCTTATTAAATCATCGTGGTATATGGCCATAGACGTAATCTTGCAATTGTACAAAAAATACAGTGCACATATTTGATATAAAAGTTCATTTTAGTTTTGGAGAATCTTCTCAACCAAGAAAAGGAGAATAAAACTTCCAATTTTGATTCAAAGTTTTCCTAGAAAGTCTATTGTGAATTGAATACTGGTACCTCACCTCCGATGTCTCCTGGGTAGGGTGAAGGATCGCAAGGAAGGACGTCCTGAAATGATAGAGGAATTTCCTTGTCGTCAGAAATTTTCTTCCCCAGTAATGTATTTTGAGCCTGGTGCAGGAAAATGGTCGTATGTGGATAAGAGCAGCGAGGAAGCTGACAAGGAGGCGAGGACCTGAGGACTCTAGGAAAATTAAAGAAAATATGACTCCGGGAAGAAGGGGAACAAAGTAAAGGTCCAGGGAGGTAGAGATCCTCCTCCGATATCTTTTAAGCTGGAAAATGAACGAAAGTGTCAAATGCGTAGAAAACACAATTGAATATCAAAACCAAGATGAGTGCCATCAACTTCCCGTTAATGTATGCCATCAAATAATACACTTGAATACCACAGGTAAATAGACACACGGAGGGACAGTAATGCTTTCATGCCAGTGACAAACGAAGGCATCTGACATATTCACCAAAACAAAGAAGGGGAAGCAATGAGTGAACCTGGGTAAAAAATAATAGTAATTTTGAGCCAGTGTTAAAAGTTCGCCTGCAAAAATGTGTCACCAACAATGCTGCAGCAGTATCAGTAGCAACAGAAGGAGGTGGAGCAGAAAGATTGCAGAAGCAGCAATACTAGGAAAAGGAGAAGAAGAACAAGAAAAGAGAGGAGAAGAAAGAGGAGGAGGAAGGAAAGGAAATTGGGTCTTTTAAAGTTGAGGAAAAATTGCTACAAAGTATTGAGTTAGCGGAGATACAAATTTTCAAATGCATCACAATGAGAAACGAAATTATAATCATTGCAGTGAATTCCAAAGACAAGATACCAAAAACTTTGACAAATTAGTTTCAAAAAGTTAAAGGAGTTAATAATGATAAAAAATAATTCAACTCCTCCAAAGTGGCGAAAAATACATCTGAAGATTTATAATTTTGGAAAGTCTTGATCTTGATCTTGCATTAACATATCTGTTTTCAGTATATTTTCACTTTTTTCACTTTGTCACCATGAATCTCCCATTTTGTCCCCAGCTTCGTTTTCCATCTGTGTGCCTAACCCTATCTCTTGTGATTCGCCTGACAGTCAACCAAGATTTGTCTATCTTTCTTCCATTCTTGCCCTAAACTGTCTGAACTATTTACTGCACTCTTGGTGGTAACAGGAGGCTGCTTCCCCCCCCCCCTACCGTTTATTTATGTCTTATTCACGAATAAAGGTTAAATAAATGTCTCGGGAAATTGCACCAGCAGGTAATGCAGCAAATACTGCGCGCTGGTAAATCGTGATAACGTGGATCTCTCTCTCTCTCTCTCTCTCTCTCTCTCTCTCTCTCTCTCTCTCTCTCTCTCTCTCTCTCTCTCTCTCTCTCTCTCTCTCTCTCTCTCTCTCTCTCTCTCTCTCTCTCTCATCTCCTCCTCCTCTCTCTCTCTCTCTCTCTCTCTCTCTCTCTCTCTCTCTCTCTCTCTCTCTCTCTCTCTCTCTCTCTCTCTCTCTCTCTTTTTTTTTTCTTTTTTTTTATTGAAACTTAGTACATATGGTGTTATTAGAGCTAAAGCTCTAAGTTTTACACTAGAGCTATCTATAGCTACATATAATATAAAAAAGACATTTTATATTTAATAATAATTTAGGCCATCAACCAGCTGTTCACCCCCGCTTAAAGTCTTGTAGCGAGGCGTGGTGGTGGAGGTCGGTTTGGTGAACTAACTGGTTCCACAGACGGCCGTAGTGGGGTAAGAAGGAACGTAGGTGGTGCTCTGTCCTGGAGAAGGGCACAGTCACTTGTTCCTGTCTGTGTGGGGCGACACGGGTGGAGTGAAGGGGCGGCGGGGGCCTGGGGAGCTTGATGGCTGCCAGGTGGGGCGTGTGGAAATTTAGTGCCTTGTGCATGACACATAAACCTGCCACATCCCTGCGCTCCTGGAGGGGTTGGAAGGAGTCAGGCGCGTGGTGGGGACGTTTATCGCTAACCAGTCGCTGGGCTCTTCTCTGGACGCGGTCTAGTGTGGCCAGGTAAGAGGGCGGGCAGGAAGACCATGCTAGGGGGGAGTATTCCATTAGGGGACGTACTTGAGCCTTGTACAGAACCTCAACCCCCTTGGCATCTAGAAGGTGGGAGATGCGCCGGATACAGCTGAGTCTCCAGGCCGAGTTTTTAGCTACTCTCCTGGCATGACTGGTGAAGGTCAGTCCCGCGTCAAACTCCACCCCAAGGATGGAGATGGATCTCTGAAGGGGGAGTGATCTGCCCTCAAGCCGTATGTCCGGTGCAGGCAGGTTGGTGATGTCTTGCCTGCGGGAGATAAGCAGAGCCTGGGTTTTGTCAGGGGCCAGGCTGACCTGCCATCGACTACTCCAGGTGACGATGTTGTCCAATGCCAGGTTGATGCGGCACACCGTGTCCTGCCAGTCACGTCTGTCGCAGGAGAAGGCAAGGGTGCAGTCATCAGCGTAGGCCTGGGCCTCAGGAATGAGCTGGAGAATGTCATTGAAATAAACATTCCACAGAAGAGGCCCGAGTACGGTGCCCTGCGGGACGCTGGCGTGGATGGGTTGCTGGCTGAAAGTGTGGCCGTTGATCACCACCCGTAAGGTCCTGTCTTGGAGGTAGTCCTGGATGAGCTGCAGTAGGGCGCCGCGCACTCCCAGGCTCCTCAGCTTGGCAGCGAGACCTCGGTGCCACACCCTGTCAAAGGCTTCGGCGATGTCCAAAGCCACGACAAAGGTGTCCATTCCTCTATCCAACGAGTGGTTCCAGGAAGCAGACTGAAGGAGGAGCAGGTCTGCAGCTGACCTTCCCTGCCTGAAACCAAATTGCTTGGAGTTGAGGAGATGGTGGGCGTCCAAGAAGGTGTTGATCTTGGCGGTGATGAGGGACTCCAGGATTTTCCCAACAGTGGTGAGAAGGGAAATATCTCTCTCTCTCTCTCTCTCTCGTCTCTTCCTCTCTCTCTCTCTCTCTCTCTCTCTCTCTCTCTCTCTCTCTCTCTCTCTCTCTCTCTCTCTCTCTCTCTCTCTCTCTCTCTCTCTCTCTCTCTCTCTCTCTCTCTCTCTCTCTCTCTCTCTCTCTCTCTCTCTCTCTCTCTCTCTCTCTCTCTCTCTCTCTCTCTCTCTCTCTCTCTCTCTCTCTCTCTCTCTCTCTCTCTCTCTCTCTCTCTCTCCTCTCTCTCTCTCTCTCTCTCCTCTCTCTCTCTCTCTCTCTCTCTCTCTCTCTCTCTCTCTCTCTCTCTCTCTCTCTCTCTCTCTCTCTCTCTCTCTCTCTCTCTCTCTCATATATCTATTTATATTTAAGATATATATATATATATATATATATATATATAATATATATATATATATATATATATATATATATATATATAATAATATAAGCGAAAGTGTGTCTGTCTGTCTGTCTGTCTGTCTGTCTGTCTGTCTGTCTGTCTGTCTGTCTGTCTGTGTGTGTGTGTGGTATAGGTTCCGCCCCCCGTGGCGCAAACACCTCATATGGCACATTTTTGGAATCAGGTTGACCAGGGGAAGGTCATAAGCCCACTTATGAGATGATCCAATCACTTTTTTTTTTCTTTTTTTTTTAGCAGCCTATTAGCGAGAATTGTGAAAACAAAAGTGGGTTGCGAGAATTGAGGAAGCCTTGATGTAGGGTGATGGGTAATGGTGAGTGAATGGGTGGGGTGATGGGTAATGAGTGTGGGGTGAGTGAATGGGTGGGGGGTGATGGTGATGGGTGAGGGAATAGGTGGGGGGTGATGGGTAATGGGTGAGTGAATGGGTGTGTGGTGATGGGTAATGGTGAGTGAATGGGTGGGGGGTGATGGGTAATGGGTGAGTGAATGGGTGTGTGGTGATGGGTAATGGGTGAGTGAATGGGTGGGGGGTGATGGGTAATGGGTGAGTGAGTGGGTGTGTGGTGATGGGTAATGGGTGAGTGAATGGGTGGGGGGTGAGTGAATGGGGGGGGGTGATGGGTAATGGGTGTGGGTGATGGGTAATGGGTGAGTGAATGGGTGGGGGGTGATGGGTAATGGGTGAGTGAATGGGTGTGTGGTGATGGGTATTGGGTGAGTGAATGGGTGGGGGGCGATGGGTAATGGGTGAGTGAATGGGTGGGGGTGATGGGTAATGGGTGAGTGAATGGGTGGGGGGTGATGGGTATGGGTGAGTGAATGGGTGGGGGGTGATGGGTAATGGGTGAGTGATGGGTGTGTGGTAATGGGTAATGGGTGAGTGAATGGGGTGAGGGGTGATGGGTAATGGGTGAGTGAATGGGTGGGGGTGATGGGTAATGGGTGAGTGAATGGGTGTGTGGTGATGGGTAATGGGTGAGTGAATGGGTGTGTGGTGATGGGTAATGGGTGAGTGAATGGGTGGGGGGTGATGGGTAATGGGTGAGTGAATGGGTGTGTGGTGATGGTTAATGGGTGAGTGAATGGGTGGGGGGTGATGGGTAATGGGTGGGGGGAATACATACATTTCTACATCCATGTTTTCAGGAAAGTTAGAAGGGGCTATCTGGAGAGTCCATGTTTAGTGGGCCGAAGGCCCACCAAACACAGGTGGTGGGCCTTCCCTCCGCAGGAGCTAGCCAAAAAGTCCGCCCGGAGGGCGGCTTTGCGGCTAGTCTATAATAATATAAGCGAAAGTGTGTCTGTCTGTCTGTCTGTCTGTCTGTCTGTCTGTCTGTCTGTCTGTCTGTCTGTCTGTGTGTGTGTGTGGTATAGGTTCCGCCCCCCGTGGCGCAAACACCTCATATGGCACATTTTTGGAATCAGGTTGACCAGGGGAAGGTCATAAGCCCACTTATGAGATGATCCGATCACTTTTTTTTTTTTTTTTTTTTACCAGCCTATTAGCGAGAATTGTGAAAACAAAAGTGGGTTGCGAGAATTGAGGAAGCCTTTATGTAGGGTGATGGGTAATGGGTGAGTGAAGGGGTGAGGTGATGGGTAATGGGTGTGGGGTGATGGGTGAGTGAATGGGTGGGGGGTGATGGGTTGGGGGTGATGGTGATGGGTGAGGGAATAGGTGGGGGGTGATGGGTAATGGGTGAGTGAATGGGTGGGGTGATGGGTAATGGGTGTGGGGTGATGGTGAGTGAAAGGGTGGGGGTGATGGTTTGGGGCTGATGGGTGATGGGTGAGGGAATAGGTGGGGGGTGATGGGTAATGGGTGAGTGAATGGGTGTGTGGTGATGGGTAATGGGTGAGTGAATGGGTGGGGGGTGATGGGTAATGGGTGAGTGAATGGGTGGGGGGTTTGGGTAATGGGTGAGTGAATGGGTGGGGGGTGATGGGTAATGGGTGAGTGAATGGGTGGGGGGAATACATACATTTCTACATCCATGATTTCAGGAAAGTTAGAAGGGGCTATCTGGAGAGTCCATGTTTGGTGGGCCGAAGGCCACCAAACACAGGTGGTGGGCCGAAGGCCCACCAATAGCCCTCCGCAGGAGCTAGCCAAAAAGTTCGCCCGGAGGGCGGCTTTGCGGCTAGTATATATATATATATATATATATATATATATATATATATATATAATATATATATATAATATTATATATATATATATATATATATATATATATATATATATATATATATATATTATATATATATATATATATATATATATATATATATATATGTATATATATATATATATATATATATATATATATAATATTATATATATATATATATTATATATATATATATATATAATATAAGCGAAAGTGTGTCTGTCTGTCTGTCTGTCTGTCTGTCTGTCTGTCTGTCTGTCTGTGTGTGTGTGTGTGTGGTGTGTGTGTGTGTGTGTGTGTGTGGTATAGGTTCCGCTCCCCGTGGCGCAATCACCTCATATGGCACATTTTTGGAATCGGGTTGACCAGGGGAAGGTCATAAGCCCACTTATGAGATGATTCGATCACTTTTTTTTTTCTTCTTTTTTTTTAGCAGCCTATTAGCGATAATTGTGAAAAAAAAGTGGGTTGCGAGAATTGAGGAAACCTTGATGGGTAATGGGTGAGTGAATGGGTGGGGTGATGGGTAATGGTGTGGTGGGGTGATGGGTGAGTGAATGGGTGGGGTGATGGGTTGGGGGTGATGGGTGATGGGTGAGGGAATAGGTAGGGGGTAATGGGTAATGGTAAATATAAGCGAAAGTGTGTCTGTCTGTCTGTCTGTCTGTCTGTGTGTGTGTGTGTGTGTGTGTGTGTGTGTCTGGTATAGGTTCCGCCCCCCGTGGCGCAATCACCTCAAATGGCACATTTTTTGGAACCGGGTTGACCAGGGAAGGTTTTAAGCCCAATTATGAGATGATCGGATCACTTTTTTTTTTCTTTTTTTAGCAGCCTATTAGCGATAGTGAAAAAAAAGTGGGTTGCGAGAATTGAGGAAAGTATGTAGGGTGTAGGGTGATGGGTAATGGATTGAGGATGTAGGGTGATGGGTAATGGGTGAGTGAATGGGTGGGGTGATGGGTGATGGGTGAGTGAATGGGTGGGGGGTGATGGGTTGGGGGTGATGGGTGAGGGAATAGGTGGGGGGTGATGGGTAATGGGTGAGTGAATGGGTGTGTGGTGATGGGTAATGGGTGAGTGAATGGGTGGGGGGTGATGGGTAATGGGTGAGTGAATGGGTGGGGGGTGATGGGTAATGGGTGAGTGAATGGGTGGGGGGAATACATACATTTCTACATCCATGATTTCAGGAAAGTTAGAAGGGGCTACCTGGAGAGTCCGTGTTTGGTGGGCCGAAGGCCCACCACCAATAGCCCTCCGCAGGAGCTAGCCAAAAAGTTCGCCCGGAGGGCGGCTTTGCGGCTAGTAATAATATAAGCAAAAGTGTGTCTGTCTGTCTGTCTGTCTGTCTGTCTGTCTGTCTTTGTGTGTGTGGTATAGGTTCCGCCCCCCGTGGCGCAAACACCTCATATGGCACATTTTTGGAATCAGGTTGACCAGGGGAAGTTCATAAGCCCACTTATGAGATGATCCGATCACTTTTTTTTTCTTTTTTTTAGCAGCCTACTAGCGAGAATTGTGAAAACAAAAGTGGGTTGCGAGAATTGAGGAAGCCTTGATGTAGGGTGATGGGTAATGGGTGAGTGAATGGGTGGGGTGATGGGTAATGGGTGTGGGGTGAGTGAATGGGGGGGGGTGATGGGTTGGGGGTGATGGGTGATGGGTGAGGGAATATGTGGGGGGGTGATGGGTAATGGGTGAGTGAATGGTGTGTGGTGATGGGTATGGGTGAGTGAATGGGTGTGTGGTGATGGGTAATGGGTGAGTGAATGGGTGGGGGGTGATGGGTAATGGGTGAGTGAATGGGTGGTGTGGTGATGGGTAATGGGTGAGTGAATGGGTGGGGGGTGATGGGTAATGGGTGAGTGAATGGGTGGGGGGTGATGGGTAATGAGTGAGTGAATGGGTGGGGGTGATGGGTAATGGGTGAGTGAATGGGTGTGTGGTGATGGGTAATGGGTGAGTGAATGGGTGGGGGGTGAGTGAATGGGTGGGGGGTGATGGGTAATGGGTGTGTGGTGATGGGTAATGGGTGAGTGAATGGGTGGGGGTTGATGGGTAATGGTGAGTGAATGGGTGTGTGGTGATGGGTAATGGGTGAGTGAATGGGTGTGTGGTGATGGGTAATGGGTGAGTGAATGGGTGGGGGGTGATGGGTAATGGGTGAGTGAATGGTGTGTGGTGATGGGTAATGGGTGAGTGAATGGGTGGGGGTGATGGTAATGGGTGAGTGATGGGTGGGGGGTGATGGGTAATGGGTGAGTGAATGGGTGGGGGGTGATGGTAATGGGTGAGTGAATGGGTGTGTGGTGATGGGTAATGGGTGAGTGAAATGGGGGGGGGTGAGTGAATGGGTGGGGGTGATGGGTAATGGGTGTGTGGTGATGGGTAATGGGTGAGTGAATGGGTGGGGGGTGATGGGTAATGGGTGAGTGAATGGGTGTGTGGTGATGGGTAATGGGTGAGTGAATGGGTGGGGGGTGATGGGTAACGGGTGGAGTGAATGGGTGGGGGGTGATGGGTAATGGGTGAGTGAATGGGTGGGGGGTGATGGGTAATGGGTGAGTGAATGGGTGGTGGGGTGATGGGTAATGGGTGAGTGAATGGGTGGGGGAATACATACATTTCTACATCCATGATTTCAGGAAAGTTAGAGGGGCTATCTGGAGAGTCCATGTTTGGTGGGCCGAAGGCCCACCAAACACAGGTGGTGGCCGAAGGCCCACCAATAGCCCTCCGCAGTAGCTAGCCAAAAAGTTCGCCCGGAGGGCGGCTTTGCGACTAGTATATATATATATATATTATATATATATATATATATATATATATATATATATATATATATATATATATATATATATATATATATATATATATATATATATATATAATAATAATATAAGCGAAAGTGTGTCTGTCTGTCTGTCTGTCTGTCTGTCTGTCTGTCTGTCTGTCTGTGTGTGTGTGTGTGTGTGTGTGTGTGTGTGTGTGTGTGTGTGGTATAGGTTCCGCTCCCGTGGCGCAATCACCTCATATGGCACATTTTTGGAATCGGGTTGACCAGGGGAAGGTCCATAAGCCCACTTATGAGATGATTCGATCACTTTTTTTTTTTTTTTTTTTTTTTTTGAGCCCCTTTTTAGCGATAAATTGGAAAAAAAAAAAATGGGTTGCGGAATTGAGGGAAAAAATTGTGGGTAATGGGTGAGTGAATGGGTGGGGGGTGGGTAATGGTGTGGGGGGAGGGTAGTGAAAGGGGGGGGGTGATGGGGTTTGGGGGGGAGGTGATGGGTGGGGAAAGGTAGGGGGGAATGGTAATGGAAATATAAGCGAAAGTTGTCTGTCTGCTGTCTGTCTGGGCTGGGGTGTGGTGTTGTGTGTGTGTGTGTGTTGGTATAGGTTCCGCCCCCCGTGGCGCAATCCCCAAATGGGACATTTTTTTAAAACCGGGGTTTACCAGGGGAAGGTTTTAAGCCCCAAATTTTGAGATGATCGGATCACTTTTTTTTTTTTTTTTTTTTAGCGCCTATTTGCGATAGTGAAAAAAAAGTGGGTGCGAGAATTGAGGAAATATTAGGGTGTGGGTGATGGGAATGGATTGAGGATGTAGGGGATGGGTAATTGGGGGAGTGAAGGGTGGGGTGAGGGGGATGGTGAGTGAATGGGTGGGGGGGTGGGTTGGGGGGGTGGGTGAGGGAATAGGTGGGGGGTGTGGGAATGGGTGGTGAAAGGGTGTGTGGGGAGGGTAATGGGGTGGTGAATGGGTGGGGGGTGATGGGTAATGGGTGAGTGAATGGGTGGGGGGTGATGGGTAATGGGTGAGTGAATGGGTGGGGGGAATACATTACATTTCTACATCCATGATTTCAGGAAAGTTAGAAGGGGCTACCTGGAGAGTCCGTGTTTGGTGGGCCGAAGGCCCACCACCAATAGCCCTCCGCAGGAGCTAGCCAAAAAGTTCGCCCGGAGGGCGGCTTTGCGGTAGTAATAAATAAGCAAAAGTGTGTCTGTCTGTCTGTCTGTCTGTCTGTCTGTCTGTCTTTGTGTGTGTGGGTATAGGTTCCGCCCCCCGTGGCGCAAACACCTCATATGGCACATTTTGGAATCAGGTGACCAGGGGAAGTTCATAAGCCCACTTATGAGATGATCCGATCACTTTTTTTTTTTTTTTTAGCAGCCTACTAGCGAGAATTGTGAAAAACAAAAGTGGGTTGCGAGAATTGAGGAAAGCCTTGATGTAGGGTGATGGGTAATGGGTGAGTGAATGGGTGGGGTGATGGGTAATGGGTGTGGGGTGAGTGAATGGGTGGGGGGTGATGGGTTGGGGGTGTGATGGGTGATGGGTGAGGGAATATGTGGGGGGTGATGGGTAATGGGTGAGTGAATGGGGTGTGTGGTGATGGGTAATGGGTGAGTGAATGGGTG
This sequence comes from Chionoecetes opilio, assembly GCA_016584305.1. NCBI lineage: Eukaryota > Metazoa > Arthropoda > Malacostraca > Decapoda > Majidae > Chionoecetes > Chionoecetes opilio. The sequence continues at coordinate 468,752 of JACEEZ010026160.1, read as the reverse complement.
TGTGGTGATGGGTTTAAGGGTGAGTGAATGGGTGGGGGGGTGTGATGGGTAATGGGTGAGTGAATGGGTGTTGGTGATGGGTAATGGGTGAGTGAAGGGTGGGGGGTGATGGGTAATGGGTGAGTGAATGGGTGGGGGGTGATGGGTAATGAGTGAGTGAATGGGTGGGGGGTGATGGGTAATGGGTGAGTGAATGGGTGGTGTGGTGATGGGTTTAAAGGGTGAAATGAATGGGTGGGGGGTGAGTGAATGGGTGGGGGGGGTGATGGGAATGGGTGTGTGGTGATGGGTAATGGGTGAGTGCATGGGTGGGGGTGATGGGTATGGGGTGAGGTGAATGGGTGTGTGGGTGATGGGTAATGGGGAGTGAATGGGTGTGTGGTGATGGGTAATGGGTGGTGAATGGGTGGGGGGTGAAAGGGTAATGGGTGAGTGAATGGGTGTTGTGGTGATGGGTAATGGGTGAGTGAATGGGTGGGGGGTGATGGGTAAAAGGGGGAGTGGAATGGGTGGGGGTGATGGGTAATGGGTGAGTGAATGGTGGGGGGTGATGGGTAATGGGTGAGTGAATGGGGTGTGTGGTGATGGGTAATGGGGGAGTGAATGGGGGGGGGGGGGGTGAGTGGGAAAGGGGTGGGGGGTGATGGGTAATGGGTTGTGTGGTGAGGGTAATGGGTGAGTGAATGGGTGGGGGGTGATGGGTAAAGGGTGAGTGAATGGGTGTGTGGTGATGGGTAATGGGTGAGTGAATGGGTGGGGGGTGATGGGTAATGGGTGAGTGAATGGGTGGGGGGAGATGATGGGGTAATACGTGAGTGAATGGGTGGGGGGTGATGGGTAATGGGTGAGTGAATGGGTGGGGGATGATGGGGAATGGGTGGGTGGGAATGGGTGGGGGGAAAATACATACAATTTCTACATCCATGATTTTAGGGAAAATTAGAAGGGGCTATCTGGAGAGTCCCTGTTTGGTGGGCCGAAGGCCTACCAAACACAGGTGGTGGGCCGAAGGCCCACCAATAGCCCTCCGCAGGAGCTATCCAAAAAGTCCGCCCAGAGGGCGGCTTTGCGGCTAGTATATATATATATAAAATATATAGTATGTATAGAGAGAGAGAGAGAGGAGAGAGAGAGAGAGAGAGAGAGAGAAGAGAGAGAGAGAGAGAGAGAGAGAGAGAGAAAAAAAATTATAAGGGAATTTTTGTTTTAAGTGTGTTAATATTGAACTGACTAAAATCTTACTCAATCGGCTTTCACAATAAACCTTCGTAGATTTTGCATCATTAGTATCACATTCCAGAGGATTATTTTAGACTAGCCGCAAAGCCGCCCTCCGGGCGGACTTTTTGGCTAGGTCCTGCGGAGGGCTATTGGTTGGCCTTCGGCCCACCAAACATGGACTCTCCAGATAGCCCCTTCTAACTTTCCTGAAATCATGGATGTAGAAATGTATGTATTCCCCCCACCCATTCACTCACCCATTACCCATCACCCCCCACCCATTCACTCACCCATTACCCATCACCCCCCACCCATTCACTCACGTATTACCCATCACCCCCCACCTATTCCCTCACCCATCACCCCCAACCCATCACCCCCCACCCATTCACTCACCCATCACCCACACCCATTACCCATCACCCCACCCATTCACTCACCCATTACCCATCACCCTACATCCTCAATCCATTACCCATCACCCTACACCCTACATACTTTCCTCAATTCTCGCAACCCACTTTTTTTTCACTATCGCTAATAGGCTGCTAAAAAAAAAGAAAAAAAAAGTGATCCGATCATCTCATAATTGGGCTTAAAACCTTCCCCTGGTCAACCCGGTTCCAAAAATGTGCCATTTGAGGTGATTGCGCCACGGGGGGCGGAACCTATACCAGACACACACACACACACACACACACACACACACACACAGACAGACAGACAGACAGACAGACACACTTTCGCTTATATTTACCATTACCCATTACCCCCTACCTATTC
>JACEEZ010026160.1:444248-461748 GCA_016584305.1 Chionoecetes opilio | reverse complement strand
GGGGTCTGGGGGGTCTGCAGCATCCACCAGTCGCAGGGCTCGACGCTGGATGCTGTCCAGCCTCCGAGTGTGCGAGGCTGCACACGACATCCAGGAGAGGGCGGCGTACTCTAAGTAAGGCCGTATCTGGGCCTTGTAGAGCAAGAGCTTCCCTCCCCTGTCGAGGAAACTGGCTACCCTTCGCAGGGCAGAGACCCTGTGAGAGGCCTTTTTTGCAATGTGTTTGATGTGGCCGTCAAACCTTAGCTCTCGGTCCACCTCTACTCCCAGAACCTTGACGGCTTCCTGGAGTGGGAGAGGAACGCCACCAAACCGCAGCCTCCCTTCCACTGCTGGCCTGGCAGCGGGGGACCGAGAAACCACCATTGCCTGTGTCTTCTCCGGAGCAAAGTTCACCTGCCAACATCTACCCCACTCCTGTATAACCCTCAGCTGCTGATTGACCTCATCAGCAGCACGCCCACTGTCATGTCGCGGGTAGGAGCAGGAGAGAGTACAGTCATCAACGTAAGCCGAGACTGCTGGCAGCTGCTGGAAAAGATCTTCCACGTAGATGTTCCACAGGACTGGCCCCAGCACAGAGCCCTGTGGGACTGATGCTTCCACTGGCAGGGATTTAGAGGCCTGCCCGTTAACGACGACCTGGAGGGTTCTTCCCTGCAGGTAGTTCCCCAGGAGCAGCAGGAGGTCACCCTGGATGCTTTTTGCTCGGAGTTTTTCGAGGAGGCCTCCGTGCCACACCCTGTCAAAGGCACCCGCTATGTCAAGGGCCACCACGACAGTGTCCTGGCCGTCATCCAGGGCGTCCTGCCAGTTTCGGGTTAGGAGCATCAGCAGGTCAGAGGTGGACCGTCCAGGTCTGAACCCAAACTGTTGGTCCGAGAGGAGGTAGTTGTCGCTGAGGTGACGGCAGATTACCTCTGCCACGATCCTCTCGAACACTTTCCCCACCACAGACAGCAAGGAGATGGGCCTGTAGTTTTTGGGGTCAGATCTGGAACTCCTCTTGTGAACAGGAACCACTCGAGCCTCCTTCCACGCTGAAGGCCAGATGTTTTCCTGCAGGCAGGCAGTGAAGACTGTGGTGAGAGGGACAGACAGCTCCCGGGCTCACTGTTTTAACAAATGCGGGCTAACGTCATCAGGGCCAGTGGCTTTTTTGGTGTCGAGCCCTCGCAGGATTTGCTCGACCTGCGCCTGCGTCACCTCCACCTTGTGGACTGTCTCTTCACACTGCTGCTCCAGACGAGGCGGGGGCTGCCGGGGGGCCTCCACCTTCATCTTTGCAGAGAAGAGATTAGCCAGCAGCTGAGCCTTCTCCTTGCTGCTGACAGCCGCTGTTCCGTCCTGCTTGGTGAGGGGAGGAATTGAATCTTGGCTGCTGATTCCCTGTTTTTCCTTAACCAGGGACCACCAAGTCTTGTTTCCCACGCCTGAGCCTCGTAGTTTGCGGCGCAAGTCCTCCTCCCACTTTTTTATGGCCCATTTGCTGGACACCACCATCCTCCTGCAGGCCGCCCGGTGCAGGTCCTTGTTGCGCCGTGTCGGATTCCGCTTGAAGCGGAGCCACGCTGAGTACTTGGCCTCGGTAGCAACACGGCAACGGTAGCCAAACCATGGCTGATCCGTGGGCTTGGTGGTGTTGTCGTGGTGTGGCACATGGCGTCTCTGAAGGGCCAGGAGGCGGGAAGTAAGGGCTCGCGACATATTTTCCGCCCCGTCCCGCAGCAAAGTACCCCACGCCGTGTGACTCAGGTCACGGCGCAAGGAGGCCCAGTCCGCCTTATCCCACAACCAGACAGTACGAGAGGTGGTCTCGTCCCGAGCCACGCCTATATCTATCTGTGTTAAGACAGCGTGGTGGTCAGAGCTGCCCGCTAATCCTAGCTGGTGACAGCAGAGAGTGTCCCCCTGGAGGTCAGAGATGACAGGGTCCAGTGCCCCCCCCCGCTCGTGTGTAGGGAAGGTCACGTGGTCCGTCAAGCCCTGCACAGTGAGGAAGCTCTCATAGACATGCTGTTCCAGGTGTTGGTTGAGGTCGCCCACCACCAAGACGTGCCTGCAGCGGTGCTCCAACATCAGGTCGTCCAGGGCCCCAGTGAGGTACTGGAGCGAGGTGGGTCCCTGAAGTGGTGGGCGATACATGGCGCACAGCAGGATGGCTGATCGATCAGCCAGCAATACCCGGAAGAACATCACCTCCATATGGGGAGGCGGGACCACATCGAGGTGCTGAGCTTGCACTCCTTCCTTGAAGCAGACAGCCACACCACCACCTGCTCGCTCAGGGCGGTCCCTCCTGTTCCATTGGGTGTAGCCACGTATCTTGCCGAACGTGGGCTCAACCTCGTTGTTGAGCCAGGTCTCCGTCATCACAGCTACGTCAGCACTATGTCGTAGTACACAGTTGTGGGTCAGGTCTCCGATGTTCGTTCGGAGACCACGGACATTGGCGGAGATAATCTTTAATGTATGGCTTGGACGTTCTGGTCGTACCATGATGGATGGGGGAGAGCGTCAGGGGCCTGGTGTCCGGGGTGATAGAAGTTTAAAGGGCCCGGCTGAGGATATCGATGGGGGGGAGGGCTCCACTGCCGGCCCTGGCTATGACCCCAGGCACCAAGCTGCGACAAGAGTGGGCTGGGCTGTGGTGGGTGCTGGGGCGGGCTTGGCTGAGGTGGTAGTGCGGGGAGAGGGGCTGCCTAATACCTTCCCTCCTCAAGAATTTGCCTGAAGAGCCGCTCCTGGCGCTGGTCGGCGTTTCGGGCGTAGCAGATCACAGCTGTGTGCCCTTTACGTGCGCAGTAATTGCACACTTTTTCTGGGACTTGTCTCCGTGGCTGGTTGGCGCCTTGTAGGCTCCTGGGTCGCCTCTCTCTCTCTCTCTCTCTCTCTCTCTCTCTCTCTCTCTCTCTCTCTCTCTCTCTCTCGCTCTCGCTCTCGCTCTCGCTCTCGCTCTCGCTCTCACTCGCTCTCTCGCTCTCTCTCTCTCTCTGTGATCGCTATGTCGTCAGTCCAATCAATAACGTCGCAAGCACTGAGGACGCATTGCACGGATAAGCAACTTTCTTTATGAATGTGAATAACGTAATAGGGACGAGTAATCTTGTGAGACTGATACTGTGACCGTGTGCTGATAAAATAGATGGCTTAAAGATGATAGGATAAGATATGTCATTGCTTATGGCCTTTACCATAAGAAGTCCATAAAACGAGCTCACTTAGTATTTGAATTTGTATTTCCACTTCCTATATCCACATTCCGTTTCGTTAACATTATCGTCCAAATTCACGAATCTAACTTTGTTTTCGCCTCAATTATAATGACCTGAGAGGCGGTAATAACCTTGTCATGGATCTTGGAAACATCCGACAGCTTGTTTTTCATCCTAAAGAATAAAATTTGGAAAATATTTTGAACACTTCCCTTTTTTAGCCAGTTTTTCCATGATGGGCAAAATATTTCACCTTCCGCATCTATATATACACAAACATTATAATGCGGATGCGGTCAGTGAAGCTCAGGAGGGTTAGGAAAGAGGTTGGCAGTGACCGAGAGAGACTGGTGGTTGTGGTGGTGGTGGTGGTGATGGTGGTGGGGGTGGTGGTGAGGGGCAATCGGCGTGGGGTTGAGGCGGGGCAGGTCAGGGTGGGGCGAGGCAGGGCCGGGCGGGCGGTAACCATGGTGGGCGGGAACATGCCGAGTGGTCGATGCGTTTCCCTTCACGCCCACTAAACCCACCCAGCCCACCATGCGTCAACTGCTGCCTCAAGCTGCACCACCACCACAGCAACAACACCACCACCACCACCACCCACACCATTCCCACCAGTAACAATAATAAACAGCGGCGTCCTTATCACCACCATCACCACTGCCACCAACTCTGCTGCCGCCACTGACCATTCTCAATAGTCGCCAGATGGTCTGTTGACGTCTATTGAAATGACACTTTACACTTCGCACATTGAATGATTGTCTATGCAACTCAAGTTAAGGATATACTTGCGAAAACATATGCCTTACACACGTGCATAAAACACACACACACACACACACACACACACACACACACACACACACACACACACACACACACACACACACACACACACACACACACCACACACACACACACACACACACACACACACACACACACACACACACACACACACACACCACACACACACACACACACACACACACACACACCACACACCACACACACACACACACACACACACACACACACACACACACACACACACACACACACACACACACACACACACACACACACACACACACACACACACACACACACACACACAACCACACACACACACACACACACCACACACACACACAACACACACCACACACACACACACACACACACACACACACACACACACACACAACACACACACACACACACACACACACACACACACACACACACACACACACACACACACACACAGAGAGAGAACAATGTTTAATGATTCAATGCTCAATATTATGTCATAATCAAACGGTTTTCATCTACAGATGCTGAATTGTGTTTCCTTGAAAATATATTTTAGGTTTTTCATCTCATAAAACACAATCCAATACGAGTCATTGCTATTACGAGTACTGTTTCAGCAGCAATTATGTCTTAGGAACAAAGCTTACTGTCAATTGCAATTTCACAAAACGCCTGATAGACTACTCATTCATAGTATAATGAAAGTTATGATGCGGCACCGCCCGGACATCAAAGCTGGGCGGGGCTTGACGGGGAGATTGTTTAGACGAAATGTTAGAACCAAATTCCTTATCGAATGGTTTATGCGGCGATGAAACAGGAACGAGGAAACCATAGACTTATCGGCAAATCATCTTGGAAACGACGTTCAAAGGAAAATTTCGCGAGGAAGAGAGAGAGAGAGCGAGATAGAGAGAGAATAGAGAGAAAAAATGCATACATACAGAAATAAAGTGAGAGATGGGAATATATATATATATATATATATATATATATATATATATATATATATATATATATATATATATATATATTATATATATATATATATATAATATATATATATATATATATATATATATATAATATATATATATATATATATATATATATATATTGTTACGAGCGAGACAGTGAGTTGTCTAGAGGAATGAGTAGCGAGACTGAAACGCCCGAAACCATAACAAAAAGGTGATGGAAAGGAGTAGATAACAATAAAATTTAATAATATCTAATAAATCACCTTGTAGCAAGGAGTAAAAATGATCTTGTTTTTGAAGCACACACAGAGATGACTAAAGAAAATGCTTATATAATCAAAATTTACCAATATGTACATAACAAAAGATAATTAACCCTAGAGAAAAACAAAAAAAGGGAATACTAAGATAAGTTTCACCACCAGGTAGTAAAGCAATAATAATAAGGTGAGTTGACTTAAAGTAGAGTTCCCGGTGCTAATGTTGACTGGGTACTTACTTAAAGGCACAAGAATGGTGTTACTGCTATGTTCCCCCGAGAGAGTAGTAACGCTTCAGCTATATACAATGACTGACTAACAAAAGAAAACGAGGTTTATAAATGCCCTCGTTTTTTGCCGGGGGCTGCTTCACTCAGCTTTGGTCGAGACACACCGGCGAGATCCCGGAGTAGTTCCGGTGCCTTCCTTCGTGTTGATTGAGGAAGGGTATTTTAGTGGTACTCCAGGCAGTGTGTGTGTGTGTGTGTGTGTGTGTGTGTGTGTGTGTGTGTGTGTGTGTGTGTTTTGTGTGTGGTGTGTGTGTTTTCACACAGGATGGGGATAAGGCGAAGCTTATGATACCTCCCCCCATAAGACGACGCCCCCTGGGAAAAGTGGATCGTAGGAGTTGAACTGGTCAAGGTGAGCCTCTAGGTGCGAGAGAGAGCGGTCTGCAATGATTTTGTCGTGCCCTTGATTGTGGATGATGGTCGGGTTGAAAGGGTTTTGGAGGAAGAGAGACCATCGGAGAAGGCTTTTGTTTGGGTAAATTTTGCACGATTTAGAAGGACAAGGGTTGTGATCAGTGTAGACTTTTAAAGGATCTTGACTTGGCTGGAGATAACCCTGAAATTTTGTACCGCTGAGACGATTGCCAGGAGTTCTTTCTCGAGGGGTGCTGTACCGCTGTTGGTGGATGTTGAACTTGCTGGAGTGGATGCCAAGGCGTGAAGAATGCCCTCCACCTCTTGTAAGAGTACAGCCCCCTAAGGCGGTGTCGCTGGCATCTGTTTGCAGAGCAAGGGTTTGGCGAAGTCGGGGCGATGAGCACGGGACCCTGGGACGGAAGTTCTTAAGTTGGTTGAAGGCGGCTTGGCAGACGTCCGTCCATTGTAGGTCACAGCCCCACTAGTGAGCCGGGTGAGAGGGAACGATAGCGGCCGCGAAGTTTGGGACAAAATCTCCGGTAGTAACCTCCCATCCCAGAAAGCGCCGTAGGGCCTTCCGAGTAGTAGGGGCAGGTACTCCAAGATGGCGGAGATGTTGGCCATTTTGGGTCGTACTTGGCCTTGTCCCACCTCGTGTCCCAGGTATGTCCCCCGTGGCTCGGCTAAAGGTGGTCTTGGCCAGCTTGATGGTCAGTTTTGCTCCCTGCAGCCTGGTCAACACTTCCCGGATTTTTGAGAAGGTGCTGCTCCCAATGCTCTGTAAATATCAGAATGTCGTCTAATTTATACAGAAACTCCAGCCAGATCCTGTAAAAAGTAGTCCTTGCCCTTTGGAAGGTAGAAGGGCATTCCTCATCCAAAAGGCATGACTCTGTATTGGAAAAGACCAAGGGTGGATGAAGGCTGATATTTGTTGGGGCCTTTTCCGAAAGGGGGTATTTGGTAGTATCCCTTCAGTAAGTCAATTTTTGTTATATAATTATCCTGTCCAACCTTGTCGATGAGATCATCTATTCTTGGTAGAGGGTAGCGTCCGGAACAGTCACAGCGTTTACTCTGCGGTAGTCCGTGCAGAGGCGCAGTTGTCCATCCTCCTTGGGGACGAGAAACATGGTGACGCCCACGGAGACGGGCTGGGAATAGCCAGTCCCTGCTGGAGTAGATAATCCCCTCTTGCTCACCCGGGTCACATTTCCGAGGATGTAGTCGGTAGGGTGGTTGACGAAGAGGAGAGGTTCCTGGGAGAAGCTCGACATCGTGGGAGGTCATGTTACATAATTTAGGATGATCGCCAAGGACATCTTTATGGTTTAACAAAATGGTGGTTATGTCTCTCCTGTGAGAGGAAGATAGGGGGGTTTTGGTATCTCTGAGATTACCAAGTATGGTTAGTTTTTTTCACAATCTGTACCTGTTAAAAGGGTGGTGGTATTTTCAGGTACAGAAATGGTGCAAACTGGCATTGTATTTGAATCAGGTATTTTATTGTATCAGGTGAAAGGGTTTTTGGTCTACTCTTGTATAATTTCAGTAGATTATGTGAATTAGCTGAGTGCTTTTAGGGCGGTCGGGAGTGTTTTATGATATAGTTATTGTCACGGGACCTTCTTACTGTGTTATAAGGACCATGGTATTTAGCTTGTAAAGGTGAACCAAAGACTGGAATGAAAGGCAAGGACTTGGTCACCTTCATTGAATGTTCTTACTTTAAGCTTTCTATCAAAGTTTTTTTTTCATTACCCCTTGAGCTTGTTTGAGATTGCTTCGAGCAAATGAGCGAACTTGGTCAGAGTATTCTTAAGTTTCTAAATGTATTGAGTGATAGTGACAAGTTTACTGGTAGTGTTTGTTTAGCAATCTGTCTTTGATTACCTTAAGTGGCCCCCAAACCCTTTACGACCAAACAATAGCTCAAAGGGACAACCCCAAGGGACTCTTTTGGGTGTCTCCCGTATGGCGAATAGGACGAAAGGTAAGGCTTCGCCCCATTCTTGGCCCTTGTCATGACAAAACTTGCGGAAAGAAGTGCCTTAAGGGTCTGGTGACATCTCTCCAAAGCACCTTGTGATTGAGGATGGAAATGCCGTAGATAGAGTCTGTGTGATTCCAAGCTCTGCCAGAACTGCTGCAAAGGGGACCGCTCGTGAAATTTGTGCCGCGGTCACTTTGAATTTTCCCTAGGTATGCCAAAGGTAGTAACATTTTTGGTGAGTTTTGACACAATTGTTTTGGCTGTAATGTTTTTAAGTGGGAAAGCCTCAGGGTATCGGGGGGTTGGCCCATAATAGTGAGGATGTTTGGGTTCCCTCTCCTATTTTTTGGGCAATGGGCCAACGATGTCAATGATGATCTTTTGAAAAGGTTCCTCAGGCACTTGGATAGGTTGGAGTGGGTACTGAAGAATATTTTGGTTAGGTTTTCCCATAATCTGGCAAGTGTGACATGAATTTATCATTGAAGTTATGTCTTTTTTTTTAATCCTGGCCAGTAAAATCATTGATTTTTTTTGTCCACAAGTTTTCTTAATTCCTATGTGACCGGCTTGTTCTCCATGAGCGTCTCCCTGATTGGCTCTCTCAAGTTGATTGGCAATACAATTTGGTGAACTTCAGCCCAAGTGCATCATCAGAAAGTTTATGCAGTTTGAATAGCCCCATAAAACTTTGTCCTGGTAATAGAAAGAAGGGGAATGAGTGATCTGATCTTTAGGAATGGTTCTGGCATGGTACCGAGACAGAGTAGCATCGTCTCGTTGAGCCTCAGCAAGTAGTTGTTCAGAGAATACCTTGCCAAGACTTTACGTTAGGCGTAAAGAGGAGTGGTAGTTGACAAGGGCTGAGGGGGTTTTGAGCAGTTGCTTCGGGCTGTGCACGGGTACGGCACAGTTAGGAAAAAGATTTGGCTGCTCCTTTTCCATGTGAGCTGTGGGGTTGTATGGTAATGGTGAGTTATTAGTGACAAGGGGTGGAATGACTAACTCACCAGCCAGATCGTTGCTAACAGGAAGTTAGTATGAGGAAAGGGGAAAGACTTGTCCTCACTGACAGCAATGGTTACTACTTTCCCCTTAACAAGCGGGCAACAAGGTACACCCTAGCCAGAGGTACGGGGAAAGTTTTGGTGAAAAACCCTTTAGGTACACCTTCTCCCCTGTATACTTCCGTTCTACTCCTGGAAGTGCAGATTTTAAGAGGATTGATTGGCAGAAGCAGTATCCCGCATAATCTGGAGAGGGCGCTCCTCAGAGTCAGAGTCGAGGGAGACAGTACCTTGTGACCTGAAGGGTTTTGAAAGGATCAGTAAAAAGGGAGTGGGAATTATTGTGTTCACCGAAGCACTGGTTTAGAAAATGTGCCCATTTTAGCTACTTTCACCGGGTCAAGACAGTTTTTTTATGAGGTGGCCATTTTTCTTACCCGAAATAGCAGAACACACTTTGGGTTGGAACCACTATCTACAGACTTACCATCCTTTTCATAACTTGCACCTGAAATTACAATGGACTGAGCCTTCTTCTCTCCCGAGGATACAGGGCGATGTACTAAAGGGAAAAAACATCTGCTATTTTAGCAGCTTTGAGTAGGTTTGTCTCATCCTTGTCTGTAATGTGCAACATGATTGAGTAGGATATTTTACGTTTAAATTCCTCCATGCTACGAGATTTACCAGATCGTCATAATGGTGACTGATGCAGACTTGAGCCGTTTTTTAAAGGGCTCTGAATTTTCTCTGAGGCAAATTCTGGTAAGTTTGACCAGTTTTTTGTTCATGTTGCGGAGTTTTGTCGGTATCTTTCTGTGGTGACCGCGTAAGCTGTAATATAGCATCTTTAACTACATCATAATCGGCATTATCCTGCACACTGTCTAGAACAGATAAAACCTTTCCATTAAGTTTTGGGTTGACTACCAGGGCCAATCCTCTTTAGGTACCTGAAAAAGCGTTTGGGAGAGGATTCGAACTCTCTAAAGAAAGCTTCAGGATCGTAATCAAGAACTGAGGTAAAAGAGGCAAAAATTTTGTTAATTGTAATTTATTTGGAGTTTGAGTGGCGTGACCTTTATTCTGCAGAGCGAGGACTTTTAAAAATGTTTCTCTATCACGTTCTTTTTCTGCTCTTTCACGCTCTTTTTCTTCTCTTTCACGCTCTTTTTTCTTCTCTTTCACGCTCTTTTTCTTCTCTTTCACCCTTTTTTTCTGCTCTTTCATAGTCTAACTTCATTTGTAATGCCCGCATTTTCACTTTCCCCCACTTCTAGGAAGTAATGTGTCTGAAGAACCTCTAGAAGTGGTGGTTTCTGACTGAGGGTCAGTTATTGGTTCTTCACCCAGATGATTAATATTATGTCCATTAAGTGTTTTCCCTTTTTAGTTTCATGATTTAACTGGATGCTAAAGTTAGCGGCAATATACTTGAGTTGATCTTTAGTAACTCTTGCAGCTTTAAGTTCTTCAGCAGAGGGATTACCGACAAAATCTTCCGCATCCAACTCCATGATTAATGTTAAACAAAATTAAGAACCACAATAGGGTTAGAAGAGAGATGCCAAGGGGGTATTTCAGGGAAAATTTACTCGAGCTATTAACGAACTACCCTGACATGAGATTTGATAGGGGAATGACCCCTGGAGATTTATCACTTCGAAGGATATAACGAGCCAGTGGGGAAAATACCAGAGAATGCAGTACCCACAATACGCACACAAAATCTGGCATAAGTACTCAAATGTTTGAGTTTTGAACTGGTCAAGTTAATAATCGAGTGAGTTAACCTAGATTTGGAACATCGCTGGTTCCGTGAGAAAAGATGAGTCAGTATAGCTTAGCGGGGAGGAAGTGTCCTACTTGGAAAAATATCAAACAGAGCAATAAGGTAATTTAAGCATGTGACGAACTGGAAAATGCCTCTACACCAGGCCTTCGTGTAGTGAGTTTTAAAGGCACGCTATCCACACGCTCAATCATGTAGCACACGTAAAGTAATAACCCACCAACATAGACACAGTGAACTCTCACAACAAAAGAAAATACCTGGGGGGAAAAACCAAAAAATATGAATATCACTGAAGTGAGATTTAAAAAATAACAACCGTAAAGGTTATTACAAACCCCGGGCAGGCCCCCAACTGTTACGAGCGAGACAGTGAGTTGTCTAGAGGAATGAGTTTGCGAGACTGAAACGCCCGAAAACCCTAACAAAAAGGTGATGAAAGGAGTAAGATACAATAACAATTTAATAATATCTAATAAATCACCTTGGTAGCAAGGAGTAAGATGATCTTGCTTTTGAAGCACACACAGAGATGACTAAAGAAAATGCTTATATAATCTAAATGACCAATATGTACATAACACAAGATATTAACCCTAGAGAAAAACACAAAAAAAATACTAGGGTAAGTTTCACCACCAGGTAGTAAAGCAATAATAATAAAGGGGAGTTGACTTGAGTAGAGTTCCCGGTGCTAATGTTGACTGGGTACTTACTTAAAGGCACAAGAATGGTGTTTACTGCTATGTTCCCCGGAGAGTATAACGCTTCAGCTATAAAACAGATGACTGACTAACAAAGAAAGCGGGTTTATAAATGCCCTCGTTTTGCCTGGGGCTGCTTCACTCAGCTTTGAGTCGAGACACACCGCGAGATCCCGGAGTAGTTTTCCCGGGGCCTTCCTTCGTGTTTTATTGAGGAAGGGGAGTTAGTGGTACTCCAGCAGTGTGTGTGTGTGTGTGGTGTGTGTGTGTGTGTGTGTGGTGTGTGTGTGTGGTGTGTGGTGTCACACAGGATGAGGATAAGGCGAAGCTTATGATAATATATATATATATATATATATATATATATATATATATATATATTTTTAATTTTAAAAAATTTATATATATATATAAATATATTTATTATATATATTATATTATATATAATAATATTATATATATATTTTATTATATATAATTTTTATTATATATTATATTTTATATACTTTTATTATTATTTATATATACATTTTATATATATTAACATACAATATATATAATAAAATTTTATATATATTATATATAATAATTTAATAATATATATATATAATATAATATTTTAATAGATAATATAATATCTATAGATAGAAATATTGTATAAATATATATATATAAATATATATATATATAATATAATATAATATTAATATATTATATATATATATAATAAAATATTATTAGTAATTAAAATTATTTTTCAATATATATAATATAACCTTATAGCCTGTATACCTGGATGCGCACGAGACAATGTTTTTAAATTGCGGGGCTGCATGGGACCTGGGGGGCCCCCAAAAAGAATATAGTGGTCAGGGACTATCTATAGACTGGTTTTTTCAGTTTTAATGAATCGGTAATCTTTTTAAAAATTTTTTTTCTATAATTTTATCAAATAAAAAACAGAAAAAACACGCTAAGGAAATGCCATTACAGACTATGAAGAAATGCATGAACTTAATATTCCTTAAACCTTCGCCTTTTAAAAACTTTGCAAGTCAACTTTTATGATAAAGGGAACAATAAAAGGTTGTTTTTAGTTTTTCCTTGCAAAATTTCGTTATCTGAAAAATAATTAAACCATGCTAAATTAGCTTTAAACTAAATAAATAAAATCATCATGGGGGTAATTTTCCCGTTGATAGTTTTTTATTTACTTTTATTTCGTTTGCTGATAATGAATTAGTACCATGTATAAATTAGCGTTGACTAAAAAATAACCTCATAAATGGGGAAAAATTACCCGTTAAAATGATTTTATTTATTTAGTTAAAGGGTAATTTATGCAGGGTTCTAATTAATTTATCAGATAACGAAAATAGCAAGGGAAAGCAAATAAAATTGGCTTTTATTGATACCCTTCATGAAAAAAGTTAAATCCAAAATTTTTAAATGGGAAGAGTTAAAGTAATGCTTTTCTTCAGGTCTCTAATGACATTTCTTTAGCGTTTTTTACTTTTTTTTTATTTGAAAATATTATGAACAAACATTTTCGAAGATTACGTATTATATATACTGAAACCAGTCTATATGATCAATTATATATATAAATCCGAGCGGCCCTCCGATTCAGGCCCTTGTGCGACAGGCCATATTTCCCTGCGCAGTCCAGGTATACGTTCTATGACTATTACATACATATATATTTTATCTACATACATATAGCTACAGCATGCATACTACAACTGAAAATATGCATTTATAAATATCAGTTGAGCGAAAATTGAGAAGATTTATTCCCCAGAAACAAATGAAATGAAAAATAAATTCTGCTACGTATCGTAAATGCTTCAGTGTGATAATACTTTTAAAACATAAATTTTGGGGCAAAGAAAAATAAATGACGTGACTTATGCTGTCCTTCCAAGGGTTTGAAAAAGAAAACCCTTTGAATTTTCTAATAGGATAGCGAGAGAGTATTTTTATGAACAGATTTAGATTCATTGCAGAAATCGCTGAGGGAAAAAAGTAAGGAAGGGGGGACTATGGAGGAAAACGAGGCAGCGGGGCGTTGTGTCTGACTAAGTTGCAAGTTGACAGGGAAATGTGGAGGTTTTTATTGGCCTATTTTTCATGCGTGAGACTATTAAGTCATTTGAATGTACAGGTAAAAGGAGTGATGGAAAAGTGGAGAGCCTGTTCCCTAGGTGTAAGATGTTTCCCTGTAGATTGATATATTGATTTAAAAAAAAGTTAGGTAGTTACATAAGCCGTGTTTGCTTGGCACTTGCAGCAGGAAAAACTTGTATCTTTTGGTTGGATGGAAGAAGTTTTGGTAGAGAACAAGAGGAGATGAATAAAAGAAGCTTTGTATGCACTACGCGTTGCGTGGAGGGAATGCATGTATATTGCAACATTAGTGATGCACGTATTTCACCTTGGTGTAGACCCCGCTGCTTAAAATGCATACAAATGTTTTTATGCGGCAGGAGAAGGGCGAGAGCGGGAAGTTTTTATGCTGTGAGGCGGGAAGAGACGGCAACATTCATTTAAGTTTTGTGACTCTCAACTTATGAATTTTTTTTTTTTTTTTTACGTTGGATTACGTTTCTTTTCCATAGCACCTGTAGGGTTCTCAGGAGTCATCATGTCGGTCGCTCTTCGCCCGTTGGTTGCGCAGGCTAGATTTTTATAGTGACACCTGTGGTCCTAGGTGAAGATCCCGTTTTCTGTGATGTTCGAATCCTCAGTCAGGCTCGTGCTGCCACCTGGTTTTCCTCCGTCGCACTCGCAGTCGGAGAATAGATATAGCTGCACGCGGGTTTCTTCAGCCACTCGACGATGGATTTGACAGTTGCTCCTTGGTGAGACTTGAACTCGGGACCAACTCCTCACCTACCAGGCTCTTGTCGACCGCATTAAAGAAGGTCGAAAGAGTTGCCCCGGCAGGATTCGAACTCAGGACATTGAGCTCACCACTCCAAGACGCTAACCAATCGGCCACCGCCTCCCGCACTTACACCGTGGTTGTTCTAATGCACTAACCAAACACTAAGAATAGCCCTTTTCACGCCATGTTCTTCAAACCGTTCCCCACACGTTATTTGTTCCTCACGTTCCATTCCTCAAACGTATTTTTATTGTTCTAAGTTACACAAGACAGTGTCTCTTGATCATTGTAGATTCGCTCTCTTGAAACATAAGCTTTTTTTAACATTCTAACGTCGTCGTTGATGTCATTGTCGTTCTCATCATATTTTTTTCCTCAATCAACGCTTCCTCCTCCTCCACCTCCTCCCTCTCCTCTTCCTTCTCTTACTAATCATTATCATCGTCTTCAACATCATTATATCCATCACAATATTTTTCTTATTTTTTTCCTCCTATTGTTTGTTGTTGTTGTTGTTATTGTTTATGTTCATGTTCTTATTCAACATCGTCATCATCATTTTCTTTATTGTCATTATCCTCAACTTCACTTCTCGTCCTCCTTTATTCTTTATTCATTGCCCTTTTCCTCCTATTCTCCTTGTTATTTTTCATCATAATTGTCAAAATCATTATCATTGCATGATCGCCATAGTCGTCAGCTTTATGTATATTTTGGATCCAATCATCTTTTTTCCTCTTCGCCTTTCCCTGGTTACTTTCTACAGCGTTGCATCATCATCATCAGTATCATCATCATTATCATCATCATCTTCATCATCACCAATTCTGTTTTCATAATCGTCCTTGTCATTGTAAATAATATGTTACAGATGCGTTGTAGGTACTGCTGATAGTTTCGGCAGCAACTTGGCCCCAATCACACACAATTATTGATAAAAGTAGAAATGATAAGTAAAATTTATAATGAAAAAATAAAGATAAAAATAAATAATAGTGTATTGGAATGAATGTACAGAATGGCAACTAAGATGGTGCCCGTGTTGCAAGATCTAACTAACCTACCAAGAAAAAACTAATGGAAATTTAACTGCCAACACTTGAGAAAAGTTGAGAAAGAAGAGACTTCGTTAATGTATGCAAATTGATAAATGACTTACAAGGAGCTGACAAAAGCCTACAACTAAGAGGGGAAAAAGAGGTTGGATATATGACGATCCATAAAGAACAATTGAGAAAAGGAAGATGTCTGAATAGCGCAAAGAAGAACAGCTTTCTCCTTAGAAATACAGACGACTGGAATGGTCATCAATCTATTGAAAAATATTTAGATATGGAGACAAGACCACACAATCCACACATGTATAGCTCTGTATGTTATGATTAGGTAAACACACACATAAACACACACACACACACACACACACACACACACACACACACACACACACACCCACCCACCCCACCCACCCACCCACCCACCCACCCACCCCACCCACCCACCCACCCACCCACCCACCCACCCACCCACCCACCACCCACCCACCCACCACCCACCCACCCACCCACCCACCCACCCACCCCCCACCCACCCACCCACCCCACCCACCCACCCACACCACACACACACACACACACACACCACACACACACACACACACACACACACACACACACACACACACACACACACACACACACACACACACACACACATACACACACACACACACCACACACACACACACACACACACACACACACACAGACGTTGTTAGCTATGTGAGAGTTTGCAGTGAGTTTTTTTTATGCGGTAGTACAGTTCGTGTGTTATTTAGCTAGTAAGAGATTCATGTTCATTCTTCGCAAGTCTTCAAGAAAATCTTCACTGCATTGTTTTGTATGGCATTGCATCTGAATATGCCTTTCACATCTTCATCATCTTTAGAAACCAGTGTCCATACCTTCAACGTGTGTGTAAGCTCAAAGCAGGCAGAAGGAAATGTATACAATCTAATGCTGCATGTCATAAGGATAAAACATAATGATTTTTACATCTTATTCTACTTGTAGTGAAAATTATACTCGGAAGCGACGCCGTCATTTATGCTTAAGTGAGACCCATATTTGAATACTCTGAATCCAATTTAGTCACGAAGCGTTATCAATTTCACTCGGGACGGCTGCTCATTCCGGCAAATTAGGGTGGGTAATGGGCGAAGCTGGATTATCGGCCATGACAGTAATGCAGGAAGAAAAGTTTTATCCTTGCAGAAAATGTAGGAAAGATGAACTTTATGATGTAGTTTGCGAGGCGAGGTACGATGTAACGAATGACGGAGGATAACAAAGGATTATATGTGAAATAGGTGAGTCGCGAAGACAGTAAAATATGGGTAGAATTACGCAGAGAACGAATTAGAGGAACATAAACACAATTCTGAACTTTATCTCCTGTAAAACTTTTCGTGACATTTTTATAATCGGTGAAATGTAACGTTTTGGAGCTGAATGAGGAGGAGGATATGAGAGAAAGTGTGACGGTGTATGTGATGGAAATAAAACACCGGTATAATGAAGTCGTCAAAGGGGGGGGGGGGGAATGCCAGCTTGAGGTCGTCAGAGAGGGGGGGGAGAATGCCAGCTTGAGGTTGTCAGAGAGGGGGGAATGCCAGCTTGTGGTCGTCAGAGGGGGGGTAACGCCAGGTTGAGGTTGTCAGAGAGGGGGGGAGAATGCCAGCTTGAGGTTGTCAGAGAGGGGGGAATGTCAGCTTGAGGTTGTCAGAGGGGGGGGATGCCAGCTTGAGGTTGTCAGAGAGGGGGGAATGCCAGCTTAAGGTCGTCAGAGGGGGGGTGGAATGCCAGCTTGAGGTTGTCAGAGAGGGGGGAATGCCAGCTTGTGGTCGTCAGAGGGGGGGGAACGCCAGCTTGAGGTTGTCAGAGAGGGGGGGAGAATGCCAGCTTGAGGTTGTCAGAGAGGGGGGAATGCCAGCTTGAGGTCGTCAGAGGGGGAGGGAATGCCAGCTTGAGGTTGTCAGAGAGGGGGGAATGCCAGCTTGAGGTCGTCAGAGGGGGGGGGACGCCATCTTGAGGTTGTCAGAGAGAGGGGAATGTCAGCTTGAGGTCGTCAGAGAGGGGGGGAACACCAGCTTGAGGTCGTCAGAGAGGGAGGGGGAATGCCAGCTTGAGGTCGTCGA
>JACEEZ010026160.1:436748-439248 GCA_016584305.1 Chionoecetes opilio | reverse complement strand
AAGTGCCCCGTTTTTCTTCCAAAATCTCTCTCGGCGCCCATCATCCCATTACTTCTATTTGCTCTCCCATCCTCGCTACCCTTAAGAGGGGATAGGAGGACCTCTGGGGTAATTTGTTCCCCAATCCTCGTGGGGTTTGATATCACTCCGAAAACTTCCTAACTAAGTGCGATGACATGGATTAAGAAGAGAAGCTTGGTCTACTAAGGAAGTTCTTTAGTCGACCAAGAGGAGAAGGAGGATATGTACGATGACGTATGATTATGAAAAGGAAAAATAGAGAATGTGGAGCTAAAGAAAAATGTCGTGATAGTGTGGCTGATGAAACACTATTCTACTCTTTTGTTTTCTGGTTTTACTGCTGTAATAGGCCGCCACTCAGAGGGTTGTGGCAATTCTTCTTTCATGTTTTATAATAAGGGTCGTGGAGTATGCTGTTGCATTACTATTATTTTTTAGATTAAGGTGATGCTTTTGTGTTCTTTCGCTCGCCATGTTTTCGTTTTTTTCTCTCACGTTTCTCACATATGTAGGCCTATTAACGAGTCATTATATTTTTTGGAACCTTCTATGACTTTCTTTTTTCAAGAGATGAGTGCCAAAACGCCTCCCATACTAAATTGGCCCATTCCCTTTTAAGTATCTTACTATCTGCTTTATGGAGACTGTACCCTTAGCCAGCCGTCTTTGATGTAAAAAATTCTCAAAAACAAGTCTCACCTCTACGCTATTGTCTTTTTTTTCGTGGCACATGGCTTCGTTGTAATTGCTAGTTTATTGATGAAGTTTATGCAGTACTCATTTTATAAAAGTAAAAAAAAATTAGCTTCTCACAATATCATGAATGAATCTATAAGCCGCTGGTATCACTTTCATTGTATTGTCATGTCGTGGGATTTTTGTGTATTTTTTTAAAAGTTGTGTCACGTAATCTTGGTTTGACCCACATCCTCTACACAATACCCACCAGTGTCCTCTGCCCCTACGCTCTCTTTAATCAGCAACGATCCTCCCGAGTGTTAGAAATAGTGTGTGGTAATCAGCATAAACTACCCAACTTGTTGAGTAAATATGCTTAGTGTAACACCAACTTTTATTTGTGTAGTTGTTTTGGGAATGTTTTCACACACACACACACACACACACACACACACCACCCACCCACCACCCACCCACCCACCCACCCACCCACCCACCCACCCACCCACCCACCCACCCACCCACCCACCCACCCACCACCCACCCACCCACCCACCCACCCACCCACCCACCCACCCACCACCCACCCACCCACCCACCCACCCACCCACCCACCCACAAACCCACCCACCCACCCACCCACCCACCCACCCACCCACCCACCCACCCACCCACCCACCCACCCACCCACCCACACACACCCACACACACACACACACACACACACACACACATTTTTGAGGTAAAAGTTCTAATCATTACAATACCTTATAACCTGATCTTATATTTTGTTATCTTACTTGCATAGTTATTGTTTTCTTTGATATCATGTTAATAATGTGTCCTTTGCACCTTCTTCTGTCTATATGATTGATGTAGAAAATCAAATGAAGATCAAACATGCTTACTTGACATCACCGAAAAATGAACAAAATAACGACTGGTAGTCGTATGTAAATGAGTTTCCTAAGTCGAGGAAGAAATATCATCCTTTTTAAGAACACAGGTCGCAGCACCTTTATCAATCCAATTCTTGTTCTATCAACGTATCAGCGGGCAAAAGTCTTGGTAAGAAAAGTATTTCGCTCAAGTCAAGAATTAGATTTTTCAACTCGATCACAAAGGGACACACAGCATGCCTGCCTCCACACAACAGCCGACTTGGCAACTCCTTAAGGAACTTTAGAGTGAAGTTAAGGGTGAGAACATTACTGCTTATCCCAGGCTTGCAACTTTTACTTAACTTGTTTTTCAGCCACGACTCGCACAAGTAAGAAAGAGAGGTCGGGTCGCACGTGATCCTGCAATCATCTTTAGACCGTCTCATATGAAATGAATGTGAATACGTAATGAGGTATTGCGCAAATTGTTTTGTTTCTAATTTGTCTGAAACGTTCCCCTTCTTTTATGTTGTCAATATTTCTTTTGTACTTTCTTCGTGAGGCTTAGGAAGTTAAGGCTACCATAATTTTCATCGTGAATTTCAGGAAGAGTGTTTTGAGTTTCTGAAAATATATTACTTTGACGTTTGTCCTACTGATCGCCAAAAACTTTATCGAATGATCAGTTTTTTCAGTTTTTTTTCTTTTCTTCCACTTGTTTTATCCATTCATTGACTTGTACAAAATCATGAGTTGTTCCAATATAAGTAAATATTTCTTTATTGTTTCATAGTCTTTCCTGTTGCTTAGTTTCACTTGTCGTAATTGTGACATTTACCATGGGATCACCTCACTCATGTTTGTCCTTTAATGCTAGACTTTGCTGGAGAGAGCGTTTGACTTGCACTTCCTAAGGCTGA
>JACEEZ010026160.1:424248-431748 GCA_016584305.1 Chionoecetes opilio | reverse complement strand
GAGAGACTGTGAATGTTGTCAACAGGAGGAGCATTAGCGATCAGTACACTCATCATGCAGCCCCACATTAATTTCCAATATGCATTCGGGCTCTGTATTGATCTCAGTCTCTAGGAACCTCGGCTGCCGCCCCCCTTTTGCCTCCTTTCTTCTTTCTCGTACACGAGAACATACGCGTATACATGGTCGGATATATTTAGGCCTTCAAACACGCACACGCACTCAGTCATCACACACACACACAATCACACACACACACACACACCACACACACACCACACCCACCCACCCACCCACCCACCCACCCACCCACCCACCCACCCACCCACCCCCCCCCACCCAACCACCCACCCACACACACACACACACACACACACACACACATACACACACACACACACACACACACACACACACACACACACACAACCACACACACACACACACACACACACACACAACACACACACACACACACACACACACACACACACACACACACACACACACACACACACACACACACACACACACACACACACACACACACACACACAAATAATTTTGAGAGCGAGAGAGATAGATAGAGAGAGAGAGAAAGTGTGAGAGAGAGAGAGAGAGAGAGAGAGAGAGAGAGAGAGAGAGAGAGAGAGAGAGAGAGAGAGAGAGAGAGAGAGAGAGAGAGAGAGAGAGAGAGAGAGAGACAGGTAGAGAGAGAGAGATAGAGAGAGAGAGATTGAGAGAGAGAGAGAGAGAGATAGAGGTTAGAAGTTGCGACTCATTATGCAGACTCACTCACTCCTCCTTCATGAGGTATTGAGCGGATAAATGGAATACTTACCTCATTACCCAGATTTCTCGCTCAAATTGCCTCCTCTCGGCGTTTCATTAGCGGGAAATTGCGTTAATTGGCATGAATAATGTGAGTAAACAGACAGACGGATAGACGGATAGACGGTAAACACATACATGATATACGTATTCAGGTGCATCACCTGTTTCCTGTTGTAGTTTTTCTCTCGTCGTCATAATGATATTTTAACATATTTTCTGGTGTTTAAGAGTTCAGACTTAGCACATTGTAACTATAGAAAATTCAATATATACTACTCCAACCTCCACTAGTTCTGCTACTTTTACTTCTGCTACTGTTATTACTATTACTACTACTAATAGTAATACTACTTCTACCTCTGCTACTGTTGTTTCTATTACTACCAAAACTACTGTAAACAATAACAATTCTCTGCTTCTGAATTTTGCGAGGTCCAGAAGGTTGAGAATTGCAGGTTCTTGGTATCAGAGACCAGAGCTGCATCGCTGAACATGGTATAGTAATGCCGGAGGGGTAGCTAAGGAGATCGACCACATCCTCGTTAGTACTCGTTGGAGGATCCTCTAGAACTGCAGGGTTTACCGGAGTGCTGAGTTCTTTGCAGCTGATCACAGACTTGTTGTTGCTACACTTAAGCTTCATGTCAAGTCCAGAAGAATCTCATGAGGTAACCATACTGTGTTTCATCTTGAGAAGCTGAAGGACTTGACATGTGCCCATGAGTACGCGGTGGCAGTCTCAATTCGGTTTGATGTGCTCGGTGCCCTGGAAGACCTTGTAGAGCTGTGGGATACCTTCAAACGTGGAACGCTCCAGGCTGCCAAGTAGTGTATTGGAGAGCGCCCGAGGTCAAGGCGTGGTTTAGTCTCAACGGAGACGCTGGAGAATATCGAGGAGAGTTGTGCTGCCAGGCTGGCTGGGAACCAGGACCAGCACAGGCCTGCAGTCACGCAGGACTTGAACCCTCCTGGGGAGAGACAAGGAGAGGTATGTCAGGAGTTTCGCTGAGGATGTCAAGAGCCATTTGAACGCTAATGACCTCCGACCCGCCTACCAAGCCCTGAAGAAGCTCCGTTCTAAGTCTCAATCTCGAGCGAATGCTATCCGAGCAGCAAATGGGCGCCTCATGTCGGACATGGATGGGCAGATGGCTCGTTGGGCTGAGTACTTTGGGCAGTTGTTCACGGTAGACCCTCCAATTGGGCAGCTTCACACCACTGGATTACGGGCAGTGGATGCCGATCCTCCCATTGACGAAACCTTAATCTCTCTTAACGAAGTCAGAGAGGCTGTAGCAAAGTTGAGAGGTGGAAAGGCAGCTGGTGTTTGTAATATCAGTGCAGAGCTCCTCAAAGCTGGGTGTGAGACCATGATCTGCGGGTTACCACTACCAGTACAACCACTACAACCTCTACTACTATTTATACTGGTGCTATTAATATTGCTGGTACTGCCACCACCACTACAACTACAATCACCACCACCACTAGAACACTGGAACTCTCACCTGATTCTACTTTTCCTCTTTCCTATGACTTGAGTTCCTTAAAGAGAGCAATATCAAAACACTTTCCGAAGTAGACTTGCTAACTCTTGGATCTTTCTCAGTAACTGTTTTTTTGGAAAAGACAGTATTTAGCGGGCTTTAAGTTTTTTTTCTGTCGGGACTCTATAATGTAAAAAAAACAAGATACAGCGCCATGAGTTCAGACTAAGATAGATAGCTACTCTTAAACACTCACCAAGGATAATTTCATGAAATATTATCATAGGCAATTGTAGTATATTCAGGTCTTTGTTATATATTATTTTTCCTCTTTGATATCACATTTTTCATTTACAGAAATAGTTTATTTTGTGTGAAAAGTGGTGAGTTGCACACAGCGGTTTTATATCTGGCATGTAAACCAGTATGTACTAGCTTTGTGGTAAAAATATAACGCAGTGGGTAGAGAGGGTAGATAGCATCATTCCAGTTCTATTCATGTATGAAACCAGGATATCCCGCAGCATAATTACCGTATGATGGAGCAGCAGATAGTCAATGTTAGGAAAAAAAAAGTAACAACCGCTGTTGCAAAGACAGCAAAATTTTGAGAAAAAATCTTTTTTTTTTTTCCACGCATCACCGTTTTTTGCAGGGCGGTGAAACTAATTATTATTGCGGTTAAGGAAACAAGTATGAGCGTGGCGTTAAGTGGATAAGAAGGAAAAACTGAGGAGAGAGGAAGGTTGAAGGGTAACGGGCGGTGCGGGACGAGTATGGAAGGAGAAGGTAAGAGTGGAGGGGCGAGGTGAGGTGCTGGGAAGGAAAAAGGAATAGGGAGAGAAGGATAGCAGCAATGGAAAGAGAGGTGTTACTATATCCTTAGCAATATAACACGAGGGGCTAATGCTAAGTCATAGTCTGTGTATTATATTGAATAAAGATACAAACTTCATTGCCATTAAGTACATATAGAGAATATACCATACATAGATCGTAAGATTAATTTAAGATTGTATATTATGAAAGAAAGGCGTTATTCCACGTATCTTCCACAGCCATGATGCTCTGCCGCTGTAAAGTCCAACTGAGCTCTTTCCAACCTTTACCCTTAAGCCGACGTTAGCCTCTTCTTTAATGCCACCCAGAAGAGAGTGTTCTGGTCTACTATTCATACAACGATGACCCTCTGTAACTTCTTCTTTATTGGAGTATCAGAGGACCAACTAGCCAACCTTCAACTCATTATGTCTTCCACTCAGGGACACGCCACTGATATCTCGTCAGGTCAGGTTATGCTTTCTCTCTCTTAACATCCTGGCTGCTCAGGCTGTTGTCATCTCTTAAGCTTTGTTGTGGTTAATAAAAAATATACAAATGAGAGTCTTATTCACGGCCATTCATATATATGCGTATGATATTGTCAAAACGCTTAGTTCTTAACACACACACACACACACACACACACACACACACACACACACACACACACACACACACACACACACACACACACACACACACACACACACACACACACACGCACGCACGCACGCACGCACGCACGCACGCACGCACGCACGCACGCACGCACGCACGCACGCACGCACGCACGCACGCACGCACGCACGCACGCACGCACGCACGCACGCACGCACGCACGCACGCACGCACGCACGCACGCACGCACGCACGCACGCACGCACGCACGCACGCACACACACACACACACACACACACACACACACACACACACACACACACACACACACACACACACACACACACACACACACACACACACACACACACACACACACACACACACACACACACACACACACACACACACACACACACACATCTTTGATATGTTTATGTCTGATTAAATGACGTCCATGGAGGCAGATTTTTTTTCAATTCGCCCTCTTAGAAGGGTAATGTTTATATTTACTGTAAAACATTTGAGTGAATAGACACATGCAGGAAGACAAAAATGAAAAGGACACTAAAGGAATATATATAGGATTTTTTTTTGCTGTATGTGTGTGTGTGTTTTATGTGTGTTTGTGTGTGTGTGTGTGTGTGTGTGTTTTATGTGTGTGTTTGTGTGTGTGTGTGTGTGTTTTATGTGTGTGTGTGTGTGTGTATGTGTGTGTGTGTGTGTGTGTGTGTGTGTGTATGTGTCTCTCTGCATGTGTGTGTGTGTGTGTGTGTGTCCTAGTGACAGCCAATCCCTGGAAGGTGTCGAGAAGGATCGGGTTGGAAGGAAAGGAAGCGTGGGAGACACAGTGGCTGAAGAAGGAAAGCACGTAAGGAACAGACAAGGGAATACAAAGGTAAAGACGGTATCCGAAGACTTTCACCGCAACATCTTCAACCTGAGTCAAACCTGCCCACTGCTGTGGAACTACCTAACTTTGTGTCACCTCCTCCGATGACACTTGAGGGATAGATCGATATCATTGCTGTTAATTTGTTCATGATAAATTACAAACTTTCATTACAGCCTTAAGATACTCGAAGAAACCTCCCCAAATGTTGTTGCCCTCTTCCGCATTCCCTCAAAAAGTATCGAGGTATTTAGATTCCTTAACGTATTGCCCTGTATTTGTTTGTCTATCTATTGCCCTGAAAATTTGACTAGCACTAGATTGCGTCGTTTTATGGCCAATGCCATTCCTTTACTTTATTCGCAGTTAACTGACGAGCTGCTTTGGGAAGGCTGGCAAAACACAGCAGCCAGCATTTATGATCTATGATTAATTAATACTTCAGAAACACTTCCTCCTTCTTATAATGAGCCTTTCCTCTCTGAATACGCCAGCTCCGTTTTCTATTGATAACAGAAAACAGCTTTTCTAAGAAATCCATTTGGGAAGTAAAACATTCCTTAACCATTTTCTGTTATTAGTAGCGATTGAGAAAGAAACGTATTTTCATTAGGAGCAAAATTTGATCTTTTTTCAGGAACTACAAAACTCTAAATATGTGGTAGCCTCTTTTCTTTCTACGAAATTGTTATTTCTCAAATAAATGATTTTTTTTTTTTCCACAGAAAGAGTTGTTCGCGTCTAAAGACGGGGGAGGGGCAGAAGGACGAGAGAGAAAAATGTCTAATTCGAGTGGAGGAAGTATGAAAACCAAGTGGATGAAAGCGCTCAAGTCTCTCAAAGCCTCGGACACACCGAGTGGAAAGTAAGTGTTCGCCTTCCCTCTATCCTCGCCCAAGCCTGGCCTGATGTGTTCTACGCTGCACCTCTCTGACTGACCCCAGCACTCCTTTCATTGACGTGACATCAGCACAACCTATTGACGTGACCTCAGCACCGCCCAGTGACCTGACTTCAGCACTAATTGTATTATTCTTTGTGAAACCTTTATATATCTATATGAATCCCACCACCACCACCAATGGTGTGACCATTGTTTATCCTGACACGACCTTGCATCCTTCTTTTCTTATTTTCTTTAATGTTCACTGTGTGTGTGTGTGTGTGTGTGTGTGTGTGTGTGTGTGTGTGTGTGTGTGTGTGTGTGTGTGTGTGTGTGTGTGTATGTTTGTGACTGTGTTGTGTGTGTGTGTGTGTATGTTTGTGACTGTGTGTGTGTGTGTGTGTGTGTGTGTGTGTGTGTGTGTGTGGGGTGTGTGTGTGTGTGTGTGTGTGTGTGTGTGTGTGTGTGTGTGTGTGTGTGTGTGTGAACGTGTTTGTGTGGATATTGGTGTAAGTATTAGTGTGAGTATGGAATGTGTAACCTTTTCCTATTTACCTTTATGTTTGTGTGTGTGTTTTTTTTCTACTGTTACTATTTTTCTAAAAGGGTCTTTTTAGTGACTGATTGACCTAGGACTCCATACCGTGACTTAATACAGCAAGTGTACTAAACACACACACACACACCCACACACACACACACACACACACACACACACACACACACAAACACACACACACACACACACACACACACACACACACACACACACACACACACACACACACACACACACACACACACACACACACACACACACACACACACACACACACGAGACGATGACAACGACCATGATCTCCAGTCACTTACGTACTTTTTGCAGAATTTTAAGTCCATCCATCATATCTGTGAGCTCGGATGCTAACAAATCTTAATATTGGACCTTGCTCACTGAAATTCATCCTTGATATAATAGCCTTAATCTTGACGCTCTATTCTGCTTGTACTGGAGATTATCTGCAATAGGATTTTTTTTTCTGACCGCATCAATGAATTGTGCATATTTTATTTTGTATGCCCACGCTAATGGCTGTTACATTGAGCTTACCTTACCAGTCTTCAAGGATTAGCTGGTACGGTAGTCCTAGTTGCTAACTTACTCGTAGACAGTAGCTATAAATTGATTACTCACTTTTTACTTCCAGGTTTGAATTCTAACTTATAATGATATAAAACTGATTTTCCTACTAATCATCTACTCTATCAATTTCATCTGTACTCTGTCTCCTTTCCTTATCCTAATTAGTCTTTCTCTGTCCTCGTATCCTGTTCTTGTAAGTTTTTCGTCCTTGCAGCATCGCATATATAGTCAAGAGATTATGTTGGTTTGCTATGTGTTGAAGGCTGGCGTGAAAGAAAACTAATTTATCAAGACTTATGAGTGGAGTGTTTCAGTGTCTTATGAGTAGTTATAACCAGATACATTATTGAGGGTAGAAGGCTCCATTGGTAGGGCGCACGTAAACACTGTCCTGTTTCCCTTCCAACATTACAGTTACTTTTTGGTCATCTAGTTTTTTTTATCACAAACACTATAGAGTATTTACTCACCTGTTTTTTTCACGCTTTTTGGGGGGGGGGGAAATAAAAAAAGAAACAAAAAAATATAAAAATAAAAAAAAAAATAAAAAAAAATAAAAAAATAAAAATAATTTTAAAATAAAATAAATATATATTTAAAAAATATAGAAAGAAAAAAATATTAGAAAAAATATTTTATATACAATTTTAATATATAAAATAAAAAAAAAAATAATATATATTTATATTTATAATATATTTTTCTATAAATTTAATTAATATTTATTGCTAAAATAAATAAATAATTAATATATATAAAAAATATAAATATAGACATAATTTTATAAAGAAAAAGGATAATATACATAATATATATTTA
>JACEEZ010026160.1:419248-421748 GCA_016584305.1 Chionoecetes opilio | reverse complement strand
AGCAGATTGGTTGTGCTTCTGTGTTGCTCTCTCTGTTCCGTTTGTTGTTCACGTGTCTGTCCTCGTCTTCTGTGGTAAGATGTATCATCTCTGCCTTCATATTTCATCTCATATGCAAATAGGCTGATGACTTCATTAATACTTTGTAGATAGTCTTTCTTAAGTCGTTTCACGTATATATAGAGTAGATGAGTCATTTTTGTTTTCTTATTTTGAAATCATTCTTGTAGAGATCACTTTTCTCACCATATGTATTTCAAATTATTGTTGATGCACAAGGTAACAAATGACATACATCCAAAAGACTAACTAATTTCCTCACATGACATATGGATCTTTTACCTTGCTTTCATATTGCCCTAATTTTTCACAGTTAAGATTTGAAATTAGTGGTCCTTCATCCTCATATATAAATACTACTTATCAAAAGGCACTTTTTGAAGGATATTTTGTAGTTAATGATGTGATTAAAACATGCGTCCCCGAATGATATGAGGATTTTTCTTCATCAGTAATTTTGTGATGGTTTTGAGTTTTGACATTTGCCAAGTGATTTTAGAACGATCCTTAATACATATAAGACTTTGTTATAAAAGGAGTCTTTGTTGAACGCCGAGTCGCTGCAATACAGGGTTGCACTCTTCATGATTTTTCAGTATACTTCACTACACTCCTTTGCGGCCTTAGGGATGCAAGCAGACACTAATATATTAATATTTCAGCAGATTTCCATAACTCCAACACTACTAGTTAATTATTTTACACCCACAATCGTACTAAAACATTTCAGTATATTTTTTACGACATCAAAGCTACTTTGCGAAAGAAAAGTTTCTCATATCTTGTAACTTAGAGTTCATATTACTTATTTTTCGTTGGTACTAATAGGTCCGGTGATGGGATGCCATGTACATTTAATGTCTTATTTATTTAGTTTTTCATTACTTTCATTCATCATTTATTCGTCCAATTACTCATTCATTTACTTGTGTACATATATATCCGTTTCATTTAATTGTATATCAATTTTTTTTTTTACACATCTGTTATTTTATTCAATCAGTCAAAGGATTTTTTTCGCTCCGTTTAACAGTTTAAGCCAGTCTAAAACTGTTGATTTCATGCTTGAAGTGATTTTAGTTACCTAACTTAGCCATACACAGCCATTTCCAAAGCAGTGATAGGGAGTCGTTTGGGTGTGGCTGATTTACCTCTCGGAAACTGCCTAGAACAGCATTGGGTGAATGACGATTGACGACAAACATGAACTTTTTTGTGGTTAAACCTATTAGCCCCTTCACGCCCAGATCTTTCCTTTGCTGTATATTATCGTCTCTTAGCCATTACAAAAATATACCAAATATATATTTAGCTTAATATACCAAATTAGATAGTGGACAAGGGTATTAAACAGGTCATATCTATAAAATATTGCTTACATTCATTAAAAAAGTCAAATGGTAGCCAAATTACAATGGAAATTACGTTCTGGGCCTCAAGGGGTTAATGTTTTTTGTTGGAGCTGATAAGATGGTTCTGCAGTCATGTGTGACAGCCCAGGGGCTGATATGCCTTTTTTGATGCCTCTTCAATCATGACCGATTCTTTGCCTAGTTTTGGGATCTATTAAAGGGAAGAACAACTGAAGTATCAACCTGTTTGACGCTTCAGGGGATTACTGATGCTATTGACATGGTGAAGAAAGAAAGATGTTTTTATCTTACTAGTCTTTGAGAGAGAAAAAAACGCGCTGTTGGGCTTGTAGTCGTGAAAGTCATCCAATTAGTTTCTTGGCTGTCTTCCTTGAAGTGATCAGCTGCTTCTCACGGTTTCCTGGCCACCACATATTCCACTAGTCGAAGAAACCTGTAGGAACTGATTGATTGATTTGTTCAAATATATTTCATTTATCATTAGCATTTTATCAGTCATTCATTTCTTCTGCTTTCTTGTGTTAGGGGAGGAATCATCTTGAGATGCATGTTTGAGGCACTTGAGAGATGACTAGCTGAGGATATTCAGCTATTATATGCATATACTCTTGGCTCCTGTTTTACATTCTTGTCTGATGTGATATATATTCCTAGCGCTTCTGTAGCATAATCATTTCACATCTTCCTTCATTGGTGCTATATGTATGTAACCTCACTGAGATCCATCGAGTTTATCTTTTTACATCGCAAGTAGCAAACATATCTCACGTCAGTAACCATCACCCTTTGTGCATCTAAATCATCTGCATTTCAGCTTACAAAGATATCAAATCAAGCTTTCACAGGACCGCTCTCAGCCACGCTTGTCACTCAGCCGGTCACTCTTAAATGCTTCATCGTATCACCTTCCAGATAATCACTCAAGTCATGGCTTTGTATTAGCTTTAAGAACGCATGAGTATTCTTGTACTCTAGTGTGAAGAAGTTGTCTCTGTCGCAGTTAGATTTCGGGCTGTGATGTTTTAAAAAAACTGTTACTGGCGTCATACTGTTTTTTTTTTCTTCTT
>JACEEZ010026160.1:406748-409248 GCA_016584305.1 Chionoecetes opilio | reverse complement strand
CAAGGCGCAGAGTTACGATGGTGCAGTAACAGAGGCAGTTGCATAATTCTCTTGTTTGATGGAGCGTGAGTCGGTAGGATGTTCTTTTTTTGTCTTCGTTGTCGAGTTGCCTCGTTTTGTGTTAGGGATCCTCGGAGCATCTTTGGTTAGCATCACCAGACTTGTCATCGCCCTTTGAAAGCTGGTGGGATGCTGCATCTTTTTGGTGTTACAAGCCCATGTTTTTACTTATGTTACTTCATGGAATTCATTATTATGTTTACTCCAAAAGTTCATTATAAGGATTTTCAGCACGATTGCGAGCCTTGATTTTTATGCTTTAGGCTAAACGAACTTCATAGCATTGAAATATTTCATGCTTTATTCAGTAGTGCGAATGATCCTGTTCAAATAGCAGGATACTAATGGTACAGAGAGCACGATATAGACCTTTAAGACAATCAAGACCAGTGTGGCTCAGCACGTCAGCCATCACAGTGAAGGACCCAATAAGTACATAGCAACAAGTGGACAACGAGGCTAGTGGATGATATAGGTAATAATCTGGCCAGACTCCATATGAGGACACCTTTAGTTACCTGTTCTCACCTGGGGTCAGTGGCAAGTCGCTCACTGACACGACCTGACCTGCAGTGTTCTAAGTGAGGAAGAGGGAGGGGATGAGGTGAGGGGAGAACTGATCATGCCTGCCTCCATCCTCCCTCCCTTCCCCTCCCTCCGTCCTCACCTCCACTACAGACACTCTCGGGTTCGCACGCATGCATGATTACTGCAGCATGATTATATTAATGTCTCTCCTTAACTTCCACCTGCCGAGTCAGTCTAGACAACTTCCTACATGAGAAAAAATACTCCTATTTATGTTCTTAAGGTTACGTATCTCTTCCTTGAGTTGTACTTAAAGAAAGCATTTTTAAATTTCAAGCGGACCGCCCGAAGCCTCCCCCTACGACCAGCGCCTCGCCAGGTATTTCAGGTGTTGACTCGTCAGTTTAGTTTTTCTTAGGCTTGGGTCTGTTTACCGGTGGTCTAGAGGTCCCTAGTGTGCTGCAAATCATATATATATGTATATGTATATGTACTAGTATATATGCATACATGTATGTGTATATATGTCCATGCACCGTGGTTCTATGCACTCCCAGAATGCTGCTGTGCCCTCCCCTCGCTCTCTAGGTGTGAGTCGGAGCGCTGTCGCTGGCCGATTCCCTCCCCCTACACAGCGGCCCCCTTCATCCCCCCAAAAAACCTCTGACCGCCGCTGCTGTATGTGCTTCAGTACTTCACAATCACCCCCACTACCACCTACTACCTGTGTCTTTGCCTCGTGCGTAGCCGTGCCTTGCCCTCCCTCCCTCCCTACCCATGCACACCATACCACATCTTAGCGGTAGCCATATCTGTACCCTTGTTTATGATGACCATATTTTTTACAGCATTTACGGAGGTCATTTGACTAGTTTTGGTAGCGAGTAGTGGAGGCGCCGACGTCCCTCTCAGCCTGCCGGGAGGAGCAAGCTTGTCACGCGCCCTCCAAGAACCTTGACACACACACACACACGCGCGCGCACACGCACACGCACACGCACACACATACACACACAAAAAAAAATACACATGGATAAGCCATAACAATTCACGCATGAGACACACCACGCATACAAATCTTACAATAGCCCCCCCCCCCCCCCCCACACACACACACACACACACACACACACACACACACACCACACACCACCACACACACACACACACACACACACACCACACACCACACACACACACACACACACATATATATATATATACGTCAAGGTGCTTGGTCGATATCCCGCACGTGGCAGGACGGCAAAGCTCCTGGTTCCAATGCTATTATATGATTTTTTCTCAGTGTGATATTTGGCTGTTTATTAAAGTTCCATGTGATTTATTACAGTGAATTATGTGTCTTATTGTACTGTGTGGTGATCAGTATTTTTCATTAGATTGATAAAACAAAATATTTAGTGCTAGTTTCAAGTTTATATTCTTTTTCTTTGTGAATGTCCATGTTTCATATTTCTATTAGATAGTTACTTAAAAAGCCAATGTATTAAACTAGTTAAAACTCTCAATCATCCCTTGACTAGCATCCGTCCCATATACATCTCTGGTGAGGACACAGAGCCCATTAGTCTAGAATAGGAAGCAAGAAATAATAATTATCCTCTTCCTTGGTCAGATAGTTTGAGTTAACTTCATTAATATTAATTCAATGTTACGCCCTTGATCCTCCCAATCAGTAAAGTTATCACTAGGAAGCTCGAACAGACCACCTCACCTGCAATACAGTTTGTCACTTAGTATCGAACTTTTAATGAATTAGTAACCTCTATACGCTAACAATATATATATATATATATATATATATATAATATATATATATATATATATATATATTATATATATATATATATATATATATATATATATATATATATATATATATATATATACA
>JACEEZ010026160.1:379248-401748 GCA_016584305.1 Chionoecetes opilio | reverse complement strand
TTCCTTTCTTTATTCTTCCTTTTTTTCCTTCTCTCTCTCTCTCTCTCTCTCTCTCTCTCTCTCTCATCTCTCTCCTCTTCTCTCTCCTCTCTCTCTCTCTCCTCCTCTCTCTCTTCTCTCTTCTCTCTCTCTCTTCTCTCTCTCTCTCTCTCTCTCTCTCTCCTCTCTCTCTCTCTCTCCTCTCTCTCTCTCTCCTCTCTCTCTCTCTCTCTCTCTCTCTCTCTTCTCTCTCCTCTCCTCTCCTCTCTCTCTCTCTCTCTCTCTGCTCTCTCTCTCCTCTCTCTCTCTCCTCTCTCTCTCTCTCTCTCTCGTCTTCTCTCTCTCTCTCTCTCTCTCTCTCTCCTCTCTCTCTCTCTCTCTCTCTGCTCTCCTTCTCTCCTCTCCTCTCTCTCTCCTCTCTCTCTCTCTCTCTCTCTCTCTCTTCTCTCTCTCTCTCCTCTCTCCTCTCTCTCTCTCTCTCTCTCTCTCTCTCTCTCTCTCGTCCTCTCTCTCGCTCCTCTCTCTCTCTCTCTCTCTCTCTCTCTATCTCTCTCTTCTCTCTCTCTCTCTCTCTCTCTCTCTCTCTCTCTCTCTCTCTCATCTCTCTCTCTCCTCTCTCTCTCTCTCTCTCTCTCTCTCGCTCTCTCTCTCTCTCTCTCTCCTCTCTCTCTCTCTCTCTCTCTCTCTCTCTCTCTCTCTCTCTCTCTCTCTCTTCTCTCTCTCTCTCTCGCTCTCTCTCTCTCTCTCTCTCTTCTCTTCTCTCTCTTCTCTCGTCTCTCTCTCTCTCTCCTCTCTCTCTCTCTCTCTCTCTCTCCTCTCTCTCTCTCTCCTCTCTTCTCTCTCTCTCTCTCTCTCTCTCTCTCTCTCTCTCTCTCTCTCTTCTCTCTCTCTCTCTCTCTCTCTCTCTCTCTCTCTCTCTTTTCTTCTCCTCTCTCTCTCTCTCTCTCTCTCTCTCTCTTCTCCCCCTTCTCTCTCTCTCTCTCTCTTCTCTCTCTTCTCTCTTCTCTCTCTCTCTCTCTCTCTCTCCTCTCCTCTCTCTCTTCCCCTTCTCTCTCCTCTCTCTCTCTCTCTCTCTCTCTCTCTCTCTCTCCTCTCTCTCCTCTTCTCTCCTCTCTCTCTCTTCTCCTCTCCTCTCTCTCTCTCTCTCTCTCCTCTCTCTCCTCCTCCCCTCTCTTCTCTCTTTCCCTCTCTCTCTCTCTCTTCTCTCCTTCTCTCTCTTCTCTTCTCTCTGTGCTACAATCTAATATGAGTAAAAATTCGTCGTTTCCAGGAAGAACTAATGAGATGCTTCAAATATTCAAGGAATATCGAAGCACATAAACTTGAGTATTTTGATAGCGACATTTTTTTTTTTTTTTTTAGCAAGAAGGGTTCGTTTTTATTCCAGCAAGTAGATGTCACAAACAAATTTCGACGAGTAAAATTATAAGAAAATGCAGCGAACTCTCTCCATCAGGCGTCGTAAGGCTTGAGTATGACGCATAGGGGGGCTTGTTATGGCCATATCGCCTTGGGAGAGTCACAAATTCCCGATGCTATCTATCTATCAAACCTGTTTTAATTGCGTGTATTTTATCAGTGTTAAGAACGGACCAGTGGATCACAGTTATAAATGTCGGCTAATATTTAGAACATGACTGTCTGGATTTGTGTATTTTTCACCTTTCTACTGTTTCTATAGGTCAGACCGAGTGTGAAAGTAACAAAGAAATGTTGTGCAAATATAAAATTGTTCAAAGGCAAGGTTAGGTTAAATTAGTTTGAGGGTCAGGTTAGGTTAGGTAAGTTTAATGCTTTCATTAGATTATTATTTGATGCTTTTACAAATTGATAGGGTTTTTTTCCAGTCAAAAACGTCAAAAAAACATTTTTGGATTTTTTTCATCACTTTTTCCAATTGCAAGAAACACATTTTTTTGAGGTTTGCCCAGAAATTGATAGGATAACAATCTCCATTAGGAAAAGCATCACATATTAAGCGAAAAAAATCTAACTTGTCTGAAAATCTTCCAACAGTCATAAAGTACATTTTAACCGAAATGTCTCTTTTGTGACATTCCTAAGTTGAAGAATTATTGTCTAGAAAGAAAGATACAGTTTAACTGTGGGGATTCCGTCCTGTTAATTTGTAATAGAAATGACGCATCAAAAATATTCTGCTAAAAGCTTTACTAGTGTAGCCAATGATAGCATTAGGCATTTGAGTTTTTTCTCGTTTTTTTATTACAATTTTGAAGTTGTATAGGTATGTCATGCGAAGGTAGAAAATAGTTCGATTGTCGGAGAGTAAAACAAAATATGCAGGTCTTAGGAAGGTAGCAGAAAGCAACTCCTTATAGAACAATATAACAGAGAAATAGTAAACTCGTAGGTAGCAGAAAAATAGTCATAACATAGAAATATTGAACACAGTGAAATTGCAGGAAAGTAAAAGATAAATAAATAAAAATGAAGAATACTGAGCGTTCTAGACTTTACCAGTGAAAAGAATGCAAGGATGAATACGTACATTGATTAACTTTCGCTCGAGTGAAGTGGACGAGTAAAACATGTGCGAGTAGGTATACAAAGTCTTAACGCAAAGAGCCCGCGAGAAGAAAGGAATTTTGTCAAGGATGGCGCGAAATGAAAAAAAAAAAAAAAATCTATACCCTCCGGAGAAACAAAAGATTGACTGCCATTTCTGGACTTCTGAAAAAAACTCATATCTAAAAAAAATATGTTTATTAGTAATATCTATATTAATAAAAGCGAAAGTGTGTGTGTATGTCTGTGTGTGTGTGTGTGTGTGTGTGTGTGTGTGTGTGTGTGTGTGTGTGTGTGTGTGTGTGTGTGTGTGTGTGTGTGTGTGTGTGTGTGTGTGTGTGTGTGTGTGTGTGTGTGTGTGGTGTGTGTGTGTGTGTGTGTGTGTGTGTGTGTGTGTGTGTGTGTGTGTGTGTGTGTGTGTGTGTGTGTGTGTGTGTGTGTGTGTGTGTGTGTGTGTGTGTGTGTGTGTGTGTGTGTGTGTGTGTGTGTGTGTGTGTGTGTGTGTGTGTGTGTGTGTGTTATAGGTTCCGCCCCCCGTGGCGGAATCCTATCATATGGCACATTTTTGGAACCAGGTTGACCAGGGGAAGGTTTTAAGCCCACTTATGGGATGATCCGATCACTTTTCTTCTTCTTTTTTTTAGTGGCCTATTAGCGAGAATTGTGAAAAAAAAAGTGGGTTGCGAGAATTGAGGAAACCTTGATGTAGGGTGATGGGTAATGAATGAGTGAATGGGTGGGGTGATGGGTAATGGGTGTGGGGTGATGGGTGAGTGAATGGGTGGGGGGTAATGGGTGAGGGAATAGATGGGGGGTGATGGGTAATGGGTGAGTGAATGGGTGTGTGGTGATGGGTAATGGGTGAGTGAATGGGTGGGGGGTGATGGGTAATGGGTGAGTGAATGGGTGGGTTGATGGGTAATGGGTGAGTGAATGGGTTGGGGGTGATGTGAATGGGTTGGCGTTAATACATACATTTCTACGTCCATGATTTCAGGAAAGTTAGAAGGGGCTATCTGGAGAGTCTCCAGATAGCCGGGAGACTGTGTTTGGTGGGCCTTCGGCCCACCAAACACAGGTGGTCGGCTGAAGGCCCACCAATAGCCCTCCGCAGGAGCTAGCCAAAAAGTCCGCCCGGAGGGCGGCTTTGCGGCTAGTAAACTAATAAGTACGTGATAAAAACATCTATTTTGTTTTGTATCTTGCAAGGAATAAAACCAAATTAGATAAAGGTGAAGTTTTGGTTGTCGTAATTTTTTCAATAGTATTTTCCATAACATTTCGTCATATATAAAATAGTGAGAAAATTCAGTGAGGTACCAACATCGATCATTCTTTTAACGATACGTAGTTATCTCATAGTTAATCACTGGTTAGATCTTATTTGTTTGACGAAATATTTCTCATCCATTAATTGAACAGCAAATACAAATGATTTAATTAGATTTGTAGCTGTCTGTCTAATTGTCTGTTTGTTTATCTCTCTCTCTCTCTCTCTCTCTCTCTCTTCTCTCTCTCTCTCCTCTCTCTCTCTTTTCTCTCTCTCTCTCTCTCTCTCTCTCTCTCTCTCTTCTCTCTCTCTCTCTCTCCCTCTCCCTCTCTCTCTCTCTCTCTCTCTCTCTCTCTCTCCTCTCTCTCTCTCTCTCTCTCTCTCTCTCTCTCTCTCTCTCTCTCTCTCTCTCTCTCTCTCTCTCATACACACACGCATACACACACACACACATACACACACACACACACACACAAATATGAACAGCTACTCCCAGTATTGACAAACTATTTCGAATAACGCTCAGCAAAAGTCTCGATTTATGTCTGTTTGCGACTAGGGAGGAGCCTTTGCTACTAACCAATCAATCAATCAATTATTTCTAAGAACCTGCCTCTTCACCTATTTCTTGCTTTCTCCCTCCCCCTTCCTCCTCCTTCGTCCTTACCCCCAATATCCTCCATCCTATCTTGAGAGGTGACCGCAACAAAGCGTGCCCCCTCCCCCCTCCCCCCACCCCTCTTTTCCCTCCTTGTCCTTCCTTTGTCCTCACACCTGTCTCTCATCTTTCATCCCTTTCATCGTCGTCGTCTTTTACATCTTTCGTTCCTTTCATCCTCATTTTTATTTCATTTTTGCGTGAATTTTTTTTCTTTTTTTCTCTCTTCTTATTCTTCAGCATGAAATGTTTCTGTTAGTGGATTCTTTAATTTTGTGGGTTGTCTGTGTGTGTGTGTGTCTATGTGTGTGTGTGTGTGTGTGTGTGTGTGTGTGTGTGTTTGTTTATTTATAGGTCTTTCAGTACACATATATGTCTCACCAATACCAAAGAGAAGTACTAGACACTTTTTTGATGGGGAAGATGGTTTTGTGAAGCTCATTTCGCCTATTCAATTTTGCTGTATACAGTTTTGTTTTGTTAATACATTTGCATTTCCATTTACTATTTTAGAACTTTTTGATAAACTTTTCTTACCGATAGTTCTTCACATCTAATTAACATACAAATTCTGATGAAATTTTTCTACGTATTTTATCACCTTTTAGTTAGCTTTTTTATATTTTCATTCAACCTGTGTTATTATTTTTCGTTCAATAAATGTTGTTGTCCGTTTCACAACAAAGCCGCTATTTTTCACTTGAGCGACCCTGGCATTCATCCCAACAATGACTGACGCCCGACTCTTTCCTTTTAACGTTGATTAGGTTCAGTGTATCGCGTATTAGTGTGTTGACCTCGACGGAAGGAAGTGGGCGACGCGCAGTCTCGGTCACCTCATGCAGGAAGAGAGACACTGAAATGCAATTTTGGTCCATCAATTTGTCCTTAAAAGTTGAATGGTTCTTCAAAACTGGCCCTGCAAGTGCTAGATAGATATAAAGATTGCTCAAAAGACATGGTCTATATCATAGACCACTGTATACCTGGACTGTTCACGCGACAATGTTTTGAATTGCGGGGCTGCATAGGGGCCTGCGGGGCGCCCGACAAAGCGATATAGTGGTCTATGGACTATCATATAGACTGGTTTATCAGTATATATGGTATACTGTAATCTTCGTAGATGTTTGTTCTATAATATTATCAAATAAAAAACAATAAAACACGCTAAAGAAATGCCATTACGCGACTATGAAGAAATATGCATGAACTTAATATTCACTTAACTCTTCGCCATTTAAAACTTTGCGAGTCAACTTTTATCATGAAGGGTGTCAATAGAAGCGCAATTTTATTAGCTTTCCATTGATGTATTTCGTTATCTGATAAATTAATTAGAACCATGCATAAATTAGCGTTAAATAAATAAATCAAATCATCAATCGGGTGGAGGGGTAGCTAAGGAGATCGACCACATCCTCGTTAGTACTCGTTGGAGGATCCTCCAGAACTGCAGGGTTTACCGGAGTGCTGAGTTCTTTGGAACAGATCACAGACTTGTTGTTGCTACACTTAAGCTTTATGTCAAGTCCTGAAGAATCTCAAGAGGTAACCATACTGTGTTTCATCTTGAGAAACTGAAGGACTTGACATGTGCTCATGAGTATGCGGTGGCAGTCTCAAATCGGTTTGATGTGCTCGGTGCTCTCGGGGATCCTGTAGAACTGTGGGATACCTTCAAACGTGAAACTCTACAGGCTGCCAAGGAGTGTAATGGGGAGCGCCCGAGGTCAAGGCGTGGTTTTGTCTCGACGGAGACGCTGGAGAAAATCGAGGAGAGTCGCGCTGCCAGGCTGGCTGCGAACTGGGACCAGCACAGGGCTCTGTCACGCCGGACTAGAACCCTCCTGAGGAGAGACAAGGAGAGGTAAGTCAGGAGTCTCGCTGAGGATGTTGAGGGTCATTTGAACGCTAATGACCTCCGACCCGCCTACCGAGCCCTGAAGAAGCTCCGTTCCAAGTCTCCTTCTCGGGCGAGTGCTATTCGAACAGCAGATGGGCGCCTCGTGTCGGACATGGATGGGCAGATGGCTCGTTGGGCTGAGTACTTTGGGCAGTTGTTCACGGTGGACCCTCCAACTGAGCAGCTTCACATCACTGGGTTACAGGCAGTGGATGCCGATCCTCCCATTGACGAAACCGCACCCTCTCTTGACGAAGTCAGAGAGGCTGTAGCAAAGTTGAAGGGTGGAAAGGCAGCTGGTGTTTGTAATATCAGTGCGGAGCTCCTTAAAGCTGGGGGTGAGGCCATGATCCGCGGGTTGCATGCTGTCCTGACTGCCGTGTGGCAATCAGGTACCATTCCTCCTGACTGGAAAAGGGGGCTGGTTGTCCCTATCTGGAAAGGGAAAGGGGACCGTCAGGACTGCAACAATTACCGCGGTATTACACTGCTCAGCGTACCAGGCAAGGTGCTTGCCCATCTATTGCTGACACGAATTCGCAGTCATCTGCTGAAGCATCAGAGACCTCAGCAGTCTGGGTTCACGCCTGGTAGGTCAACAACGGACCGTATCCTAGCGCTTCGTGTCCTGGTGGAACGCCGACGTGAGTTTCGACAGGGGATGCTTGCAGCCTATGTTGATCTCAAGAAGGCGTTTGACTCAGTGCATCGTGAGTCACTCTGGGATCGTCTGCGACTTCGAGGGATTCCTGCAAGGACTATTGGTTTGATAACTGGTCTGTATTCTGGGACTGAGAGTGCTGTGAAGTGTGGGGCAAGTGTATCCACCTTCTTTTCTGTGAATACAGGAGTGAGGCAAGGGTGCGTCCTTGCCCCATCACTTTTCAACGCTTGTATGGACTGGGTATTGGACAAGGTTGTAGATCAAAGTGATTGTGGAGCATCCGTCGGCAACACCAAGATCACTGATCTTGTTTTTGTCGATGATGCAGTAATCTTTGCTGAGTCGCTGGAGGTCCTGGTGAAGGCTCTCGAGGCGCTGCACGAGGAGGCAAAGCCTTTGGGACTTGAGGTCTCCTGGCTCAAGACCAAGGTCCAGGTGTTTGGAGACTTACTAGATGAAGCAGTACAGTCTGTTCATGCGTGTGGCGAGGACATTGAGATCTTGGAAAGTTTTACATACCTTGGTAGCGCAGTCCATAATGACGGCGGGTCACGTCAAGAAGCCTTACGGCGGATTGGCATAGCCCACGGTGTTATGGACTCGCTCAGTGGGAGTATTTGGCGTTGTCGGTACCTGTGCAGAAGGACAAGGATCCGGATCTTCAAGTCGCTTGTGATCCCTGTCTTACTCTATGGTTGTGAGACATGGACACTAAATAGTGACTTGAAGAGACGAATCAATGCCTTTGGTAATAAGTGTCTTCGCAGAATCATGGGGTATCGCTGGGATGATTACGTGTCAAATCAGCGATTGCACCGTGAGACTGAATCGAGGCCTATTACCTGCATAGTCCGTCAGCTCCAACTTCGGCTATATGGGCATGTGGCACGCTACCCTGAAACCGATCTTTCCCATCGGGTTGTATCTGTAAGAGACAATCCGGCGTGGAGGAGGCCAAGGGGGCACCCACAAGGCTCGTGGCTGGGGCAAGTTGATGTTTCTTGACGAGAGCTGCTTGGTATGGGAAAGGAGCCTGCATGGGAACTCGCGCGTAGTGACCCCCGGGAGTGGCGTCGTAGGGTGGGCGAGGCGACGCGCCCCCCGGCGTATGCCCCCAATGATTGATGGAATCGGGTAATTTTCCCGATTGATGATGTTATTTATTTATTTATATATTTCGTTTTCTGATAAATGAATTATTACCATGTATAAATTAGCGTTGACTAAATAAATAACCTCATCAATCGGGAAAATTACCCGATTGATGATTTTATTTATTTAGTTAACGCTAATTTATGCATGGTTCTAATTCATTTATCAGATAACGAAATATAGCAATGGAAAGCTAATAAAATTGCGCTTCTATTGATACACTTCATGATAAAAGTTGACTCGCAACGTTTTAAATGGCGAAGAGTTGAAGTGAATATTAAGTTCATGCATATTTCTTCATAGTCTCGTAATGACATTTCTTTAGCGTGTTTTACTGTTTTTTATTTGATAATATTATAGAACAAATATTTACGAAGATTACAGTATATCATATATACTGATAAACCAGTCTATATGATCCGTATATATATATATGAATCCGAGCGGCCCTCCGACTTCAGGCCCTTGCGCGACAGGCCGATATTCCGTGCGCAGTCCAGGTATACAGTGGTCTATGTCTATATATATATAAATATACATATATATATATATATATATATATATATATATATATATATATATATATATATATATATATATATATATATATATATATATATATAAATATACATATATATATGTAAATATATATATATATATATATATATATATATAATATATATATATATATATATTATATATATGTATATATACGTTTATATACTAATTACTTAAAATAGATAGATAGATAAACAGATAGACAGATAGGACACAAGCAGATGCACGTGTTCACACATATATTTATACATACCTTGTGAATTATTTATTTGAAAGGAAAACAAATATACAGAAATTGATAGACATATGATCATTGCTAGATATTTGTTGTGATGCAACGTGCTTCAATTGTCACAAAACCATCTGAGAGAGATGAGACATGAATAACTATTATCATCGTAAACTGATTGGCATGGTAAATTGCTTGGCAAATCTGGCAACATTATTTTGATGGAATTTAAACTCGGGTCTCAAAACTGATGCCGTTTGGTAACATTTATTTGATAAACAAAATGTTTAGTAAACCAAGCATAAAGATACTTTTTTAAGTTATTTTGAAATTATAATTTAGTATAAGTCTAAAATAACTGCTGTGTTTATTCATATTTCATCTAAGAAGATAAATCGGCTATATTTGTCCTATCATATTGGATGACTTAATAACGAACATCCTAAGATAACTCTATGGACAATAATAACCACGTTTTATTTCATGCCATGTCTTAACCTCAGTATCTTTTTCTCTCTTTTACATTCAGTATTCTTAAGAGTGTTCTTAGGTCACTCGACGATTGCAGAAAGATTTTGGCACACCTCGAGGGTCGAACTCGGAACACCGAGCACGCCACTTGCAGGCGCTAACCACTCTCCAACCACCTCCCCTAAATTGTATAAAAAAAATGTGTGTCCTTTGTTCTTAGTCATTACCCATGTTTCTTTTACTGGACAAATTATTCTGCAGTGACACGTTTAGAAAGAGTGTTATCGTGTTTTTTCAGCCAGAGTTTCTTTGATACTTAGATACAATTGTCAAAGTCTTCATTTTCCTGTTTGGTTTGACATACTTTTTGTAATTTTGCATGAAATAGGAAGAGCATCTTCGCGATTATGTCGACTGACTGTTGTCA
Organism: Chionoecetes opilio; assembly: GCA_016584305.1. Lineage (NCBI taxonomy): Eukaryota > Metazoa > Arthropoda > Malacostraca > Decapoda > Majidae > Chionoecetes > Chionoecetes opilio. The sequence goes on along the minus strand of JACEEZ010026160.1, from coordinate 391,908 downwards.
AGGGTCTCTCAGACACAAACACTGACAGTCAATCCTGCACTCCTGATGGAGGGCTTATCTGCGTCAACATCTCTTGACAAGCTCTCCTCCAAAATGGGTCTGAATTTACGAAACCCTGACAATGCAGTTTCTTACCATGAATGCCCGGTTATATTCCTCATGGAATTCGAGACAAAAATGTTATGGCATTTGTGTCCTCCTAAGCAACACCACAAACTACAAAAAGGTCAAAGTCGTGAGTAGTTATATATGAAAGATTCAAACAATTCAATCAAAAACCTGCATAATTCTTTTGAGTCAAGTATGCGGTGCAGTTTTAGTCACCTAACAATGCATAGGAACAAAATTTGAACGTTTAGTGCTGGGCAAGGAAAATTATTCCTTCGTTGTGTAACAAATCATCATGAAGGAAGCTTGCCTTGCTCAACTTATCATGTTTTCTGTGATGAACGTCTTTCTAAAGCTATCGGTTGTGATGTCCTATGTACGAATAGTGCGCAAATATTTATATAGTTACTCACGAAGAAGATAATCGAGTAAACAAGTGTAACAGATACTCTAGACTGCTTATATCTACATTCATTCGTTAAATTGAACTTTCCCCACCCACTCCGGTGTGCGTGTTTTTACTCGATGCATGTTACTCCGTAGTGCAGTGTTACTCCCGTAGTGCAGTGTTACTCCCGTAGTGCAGTGTTACTCCCGTAGTGCAGTGTTACTCCCGTAGTGCAGTGTTACTCCCGTAGTGCAGTGTTATACGATACATTCTTTTAAAAACAAACTTGTCCACCATCTCCTACAAAAAGGTGTTTGACAAGGCTGTACTTTTCAACGTCCTTCTGGTTGTTTGATTGTGTTTGTCCTGGATTGATTATGTCTTTAACTGTATTTACTAAAGTATGTTTACTTTAGGTTAAGGACACAACACCTGGTTTGGACCTTGAGGTGTGTGTGATCTGTGGTTCTTTTTTTTCTTTCTCTCTCTCTCTCTCTCTCATCTCTCGTCTCTTCTTCTCTTCTCCGTCATCGTCTTCTCCTCTCTTCTCTCTCGTATCTTCTCTCTCTCTTCTCTCTCTTCCTCGTCTCATCTCCTTCTCTCTTCTCTCTCCATCTCTCTCTCTCTCTCTCTCTCTCTCTCTCTCTCTCTCCTCTCTTCTCTCTTCTCTCTTCTCTCTATCTCTCTCTCCACTCGTCGCTGATCGCTCGCTCGTCTCGCTCGCTTTCCTCTCTCTCTCTCTCTCTCTCTCTCTCTCTCTCTTCTCTCTCTCTCTCTCTCTCTCTCTCTCTCTCTCTCCCCTCTCTCTCTCTCTCTCTCTCTCTCTCTCTCTCTCTCTCTCTCTCTCTCTCTCTCTCTCTCCTCCTCTCTCTCTCTCTCCTCTCTCTCCTCTCTCTCTCTCTCTCTCTCCCCCTCTCTCTCTCTCTCTCTCTCTCTCTCTCTCCCCTCCCCCCCTTCTCGTCTCTCTCTCCTCCTCTCTCCTCTTCTCTCCTCTCTCTCTCTCTCTCTCCTCTCTCTCTCCTCTCTCTCTCTCTCTCTCTCTCTCTCTCTCTCTTTCTCCTCCCCTTCTCTCTCTCTCTCTCTCCTCTCCCTCTCTCTCTTCTCTCTCTCTCTCTCCTCCTCTCCTCTCTCCCCTCTCCCCCCTCTCTCTCTCTCCTCTCTCTCTCTCTCTCTCTCTCTCTTTGTTTTCTCCTTCCTCTGTAATTCCCCTGTCGCACCTGCAAGACGTGGTAATGAAGTGTCTGTTAGGTAAACACACAAACAAACACACACACACACACACACACACACACACCACACACACACACACACACACACACACACACACACACACACACACACACACATACACACACACACACACACACACACACACACACACACACACACACACACACACACACACACACACACACACACACACACACACACACACACACACACACACACACACACACACACACACACACATATTCTAAGCAATGCAAGGGTACTCCGTGGTGTAGGGGAGGCACGCTCGGTTCACAACCGAGAAGTCCCGGGTTCGATCCCCGGGCGGAGCGGAAACAGATGGATTGTTTCCTTAAAACTCGAGCCCCTGTCCACCCAGCAGTGAATGGGTACCGGGTGTTAGCCGGGGTTTGTGACCTGCTCTCCGGGGTGGTGGCTTCGGCCAACACAAAGCACTAAGGATGAATGATACAAAAAAATTGTTGATATGGAGACGGGGCCATACGAGCATTGCTCTGGCCCTTTAAAATACAACTAGATGAATACAACTAGATGAATACACACACACACACACACACACACACACACACACACACACACACACACACACACACACACACACACACACACACACACACACACACACACACACACACACACACACACACACATACATACACACATTCTAAGCAATGCAGAAATAGGGTTAACCATATTTCCGTTTATTTTGGGGGGAGAGGAATCCGTGTTTCCACCCTCAGCAGTGTTTCTGAACTTGAATTAGATCACCTTTGCATCTTAGTTCTTAGTTATTACTTTCCCACAGGTCACTCACGGCAGGGCCTCAAGTGCCGCATGTGCAAGACCAACGTACACGTGGAGTGCCAGGACCAGGTAGCCAAGTGTCAACCCAAATCACGTCTCCTTCGTCGCCAGCGCTCCACCTCAGAGATCGAGTCCAAACAAATGGATCCCGGCGATGATGACAGTAAGTAAATCATTAAATCTTCCGCGCCATGTTTTTTTAGGCGGCGCAGTTTTTACATCGTCCTATTCTGCGCTATCGTTATCTGTAAGTTTTTCTTCCCTTTGATATTGAAAAAGAAAAAAAACATTCAAGCTAGCGGCAGGATTTACGTGAAGTCTGTGAGTTTATATATTACGTAATTAGATTTTCCGCATTTTTCTTATTTTATGTAATGATTTTCGTCCCTGATGTATGAGTGTCCATGTTCACACACTTCGTACCTTGCCATGACACATGTGATCTTCTACTCTGCTGGTGTTGCGTCTTCACTATGATGCTCTTCTCGCCTAAACAATAGTTCTGCTTCACTTTTTCTGTATGTGAAAACAAATAAAAACGCGCACACACGCACCCGCAAACACACACATACACACACACACACACACACACACACACACACACACACACACACACACACACACACACACACACACACACACACACACACACACACATACACACACGTGCACACACACACACGTGCACACACACACACACACACACACACACACACACACACACACACACACACACACACACACACACACACACACACACACACACACACACACGCATACATATACACACACACACACGTGCACAAACAGTCACACACACAAAAAAAAAAAAAAAAAAAACCTTCCATAATAAGTAGATAATATATATCCTCCCACCTCACTATGTACGTTTCCACGAACACGAGGTGAACAGTTTCATCTTTCATCTGTATCGCTGACATAATATTCGCACCAGCAGAGCACGCCCTCCCTCCCCCCACCCACTACTCACACCTCACGACACTCCCAGAGACACACGCACAGCCCCGAAGTTTCCTCTCTCTGCCCGTGGACATTTGGTGTAATTTGGTGTCCCGTCTCTTGCAGCGGACCCCAGTATCTCCTTCAGCTCCCTTATCGCCAGCCAACCGGCAAGGCGAGGCGCTGAGCCGCCCTCCTCCAGTGCCACTACCGAGATCCAAATAGGTATCTTAGACACGTGGAGGTGGTGTCCCTTGTCCGACAGAAACCTCCCGGAATCCTCGGGAAGCTCATTAACTCGTAAAACTGTTTCGCGCACCTGAGTCTAGTTTAGCTCACAAAAATCAGTAGCTGTCCCGGTAAATGTAGTACTCCGTCGAGGCCTGTAGATGCGTATGATCTTAGCTTTGATGGATATTAGTAAATGTGGGGAGGACGTGTAGTAGGTGTCAGGCCAGGGATGCCCAACCTCTTCGTCAGAAAATAAAAAGTGAGATTCGAAGAAACCTTGTGTTTGAAGTGACGTGAATAATATCTATGGTATTGTTGTATTGTTCCCGTGATCCAATACTAAGAAGTAATGCATTTTATTCTGTCACTCACAAAGCTAATAGATATACCAGGTTAACATAAAACAAGTTACATAAAACTTGATCGTTTAAGTACACGCCGAAGCTTGGTTGGGCATCGCTGCTCTGGCCGTTGCGTGACATGCCTCTTGAGTCTGATGTAGATGGACTCACATTAACACCTATACTTACTCCTGGTACTCACCTGCTAGACTATTTCCGTAGATTGTTGGTAAAAATTTGTGACGGAGTATAGCAGATCCTCCCAACGCTGATTGAGAAAAGTGGATAACATGAATGTTATGATTTGTTGTAGCAATTGGTGGGCGAGGAAAAAAGCTAAGCTAGACTCGTAATCAATGACCTTGGGAGAAAGTTTACGAGCCTCCCATGCCAGTGTCTTCCCTGCATGCCTCCCATCCCTCTCAGTAGGCGAGGCGTTGCTCCAGAAAACCAAGATGTGAAAATATCAACAACTACCCTCTACGTTTCGACCAGTGTTCGCATCCCACACTGAACGTTTTGAAGGTCTGAAAACTATTGACTCGCGTACGATACCTTTCTTTCCACAATTACTGAGGTATCTTGCAAGACTCTACTTTATCTATATCCTCTGTTTTCTTTCAGGGAAATTTTTCTTCTTTGATGTTGCGATTCACCCTGAGCGGTCTTACAATCACTCATGCGTTCTCTGTTACGTGATTTGGAATGATATTTTTTAAATGATAAGTGAACGATGTCATACCGCTGTGGGTTGAGATTTCGATCCTTTCTGTTTTGGCATTTTTACATGGATATTTCCCGTTTAAATCAAGCTGATAATGAAATACTGAACGCCAGCCTGTCCCAATGAACTCCAAATTATCCCTTTCTCATCCCCTTCACCCTTTACCCTTCACCCTCAACCGCCTCTAGATGTTGATGGTGAATGCTTGTCCTCTATTAATTGAGAATGTCCTGTATTACTAGACCGTAGACGTCTGAGATGATAATTTAGACACTTTATTATCCTTCGAGAACATCGGTACCGGTTTCAGGTGTTCCCAGCATTGATAAAAGTATCATTGTATAGACTCTCCTAATTTCACGTATAATTTAAAAGACTAACATCCATCAATTCCTTATTCATAATAATCCACTATAATTCATTGACCAGCATCCTCAGCCACATAACCTTTACTGTTTTGTGATTCTGTGTGTCATATTCCTCAGGTTTCACCACACTTTTGTTGCCATGGGGGTGCATCCCACGAAGCTGGAACATAACCCATGCACGTTCACATAAACACAAACACACAGGTACACCGATATATTTCAACCTTCTTATCCAACCCCCCAAAAATAATTGTGTACATTATTTCTTCTCCAACACAACTAAACAACCCTCCCACAACCTCACACACGAGACCAGCACACACACCAGCACCTTGGTGTTTAGCTTGTGTGCAGTCGCAGGAGCCAATTTCTGACGCTCGGCCTATTTTGTTGCCGTTGTAGACAAAACAGAGAAGAACGAGGAGGTCGACCTGATATACCAGGTACTCAAACAAGCGGGGGACCTGGGTGGGCGACGCAGTGCACACGGGTCCATGGAGCGTGACTTAGGGCGGGACCTTGGGCGTGATCTTGGGCGTGACGTGGGGGGTTCAGCTGCCTCTTCGGGATCAGGGAGTGCCACGTCCCTCCACAGACGCCTCCCGCGACCCACTAACACCGGCTCCACCCTCACCGTGAACCCCGCCCCCGTGGCCTCCTGCTCAGGTACTAACACACTAATACCCTCTGCTGCCCCTCTTACCACCCCATCGCCCCCATCACCTCATTAGGAACCCATTGACCCATGTTTCCTTTTAACCCATTATAATAATTATTCAGAAAATATATATTACAGTATTTGAGTACCCACAAGCAAGAAATATTCTCTTTTCATTCCATCACCACTTCATTGTATATTCATCCCAAGAAGTATAGTGTAAATACAGCTCAATGTTAGTAACTGCAACTTAGATTAGTCTATTGACCTTAGCCATTAATGAAATTCCATCCAAGATATCTGTCTACACCTAACCCTTTAGACATTAGTGCTGCCGCCTGGGAAAAAAAAAGTATCACACACACACACACACACACACACACACACACACACACACACACACACACACACACACACACACACACACACACACACACACACACACACACACACACACACACACACACACACACACACACACACACACACACACACACACACACACACACACACACACACACACACCCACACACACACACACACACACACACACACACACCCACACAACCCACACACACACACACACACACACACACACACACACAACACACACACACACACACACACACACACACACACAGCACACACACCACACACACACACACCACACACACACACACACACACACACCACACACACACACACACACACACACACACACACACAAACACACACACCACACACACACACACACACACACACACAACACACACACACACAACACCACACACACACACACACACACCACACACACACCACACCACACACCAACACACACACACACACACACACACACACACACCACACACACACACACACACACACACACACACAACACACACACACACACACCACACACACACACACACCACACACACACACACACACACACACACACACACCACACACACACACACACACACACACACACACACCACACACACACACACACACACACACACACACACACACACACACACACACACACACACACACACACACACACACACACACACAACACACACACACACACACACACACACACACACACACACACACACACCACACACACACACACACACACACACACACACCACACCACACACACACACACACACACACACACACACACAACACACACACACACACACACACACACCCCACACACACACACACCACACACACACACACACACACACACGTACGTACGTAAGAATTTCATAAGATAAAACAGTTATTAGTTGAATGAAACATCCGGACAATTTAGTTAAATCCTGCCCCTTTTATAGTTTACATTAGGTTTAGAGTCATTGTAAAGAGTTCATTATGCTTCCCGTCCCAATATGTACATAATAAAAAGAAAGTGTTCGCGAGATGCTAGATTACATGTTGTCAGATATGATGTTAATGATGCCTGGTGACTTCGAAACACGAATAATTGTAGGGATATTAATTCATAATCCTAATTTCTTCCTCCAATTTTCCCTGATTAAGTTTTATTTTTCATTGTGTGGTTATGGTACGGATAAAAATACAGTAAGAAAAGTATGTATATATATACAAGTATTGTGTGAGTTCATGGTGGGTGGTGTATTAGCAATGGTTCATGGCTGGTGGTGTATTAGCAATGGTTCATGGTGGGTGGTGTATTAGCAATGGTTCATGGTTGGTGGTGTATTAGCAATGGTTCATGGTTGGTGGTGTATTAGCAATGGTTCATGGTTGGTGGTGTATTAGCAATGGTTCATGGTTGGTGGTGTATTAGCAATGGTTCATGGTGGGTGGTGTATTAGCAATGGTTCATGGTTGGTGGTGTATTAGCAATGGTTCATGGTTGGTGGTGTATTAGCAATGGTTCATGGTGGGTGGTGTATTAGCAATGGTTCATGGTGGGTGGTGTATTAGCAATGGTTCATGGTTGGTGGTGTATTAGCAATGGTTCATGGTTGGTGGTGTATTAGCAATGGTTCATGGTGGGTGGTGTATTAGCAATGGTTCATGGTGGGTTGTGTATTAGCAAGGGTTCATGGTTGGTGGTGTATTAGCAATGGTTCATGGTGGGTGGTGTATTAGCAAGGGTTCATGGTTGGTGGTGTATTAGCAATGGTTCATGGTTGGTGGTGTATTAGCAGTGGTTCATGGTGGGTGGTGTATTAACAAGGGTTCATGGTTGGTGGTGTATTAGCAGTGGTTCATGGTGGGTGGTGTATTAGCAAGGGTTCATGGTTGGTGGTGTATTAGCAGTGGTTCATGGTTGGTGGTGTATTAGCAATGGTTCATGGTGGGTGGTGTATTAGCAATGGTTCATGGTGGGTGGTGTATTAGCAATGGTTCATGGTTGGTGGTGTATTAGCAATGGTTCATGGTTGGTGGTGTATTAGCAGTGGTTCATGGTTGGTGGTGTATTAGCAAGGGTTCATGGTTGGTGGTGTATTAGCAGTGGTTCATGGTGGGTGGTGTATTAGCAATGGACTCGAGGTGAAATGACTGTCGACCAAAGTGTTAAGTTAAAGAAGCATAATTTTACTCTTTAGGCACGGTCGCCCTGCTCGTTCCCTGTACTTAAGAATATAGTATCCATATTAATCACATTCCTTTGTCAGGCTTTTTTTCCAGTACAGTACATGCTAATTCATTACGATACAAATATAAGGGTACTATTTGTATAACTTGCTTGATGATGATGACGTAAATGACCACACAAAGGAAGTTGTGTCTTGAAATTACGTTTGACATGATTTTTCTGTTTTAACACTCAAGTAAGATTGTAATTAATGTAAGGTGAACGATACAATTCGTGATAAACATAACACAAATCACTGCTTGCGAGGTAACGACCGAATTGTTTTACCTTCACCTAGTTTCATTCTGTTTTGCTAATTTTGTGTTTACCTCTTATGATAAACAAATGGTAAAGATAAACATTCTCCCTTTGATACTGTAACGTCAGAGAGTCGAGGTCTCCGTTAGGCACTGCAAGGAAGGCCCGTCACTCCTGCATGGCATGGAGTGTACTGTAAGCATCGTGCCTGTATTTGCTATCTGTGTGTCACCTTAGAGCCTTTTGAACTATCGTATTTTTTCTTAAATTTATTTATTTTTACATTTTATTTACGCCACTAGGAGTTTTGGAATATTGACTAGCTTAAAGTATATGGTACACACGCACACAATCTCTCTCTCTCTCTCTCTCTCTCTCTCTCTCTCTCTCTCTCTCTCTCTCTCTCTCGCTCTCGCTCTCGCTCTCGCTCTCGCTCTCGCTCTCGCTCTCGCTCCCGCTCCCGCTCTCGCTCTCGCTCTCGCTCTCGCTCTCGCTCTCGCTCTCGCTCTCTCTCTCTCTCTCTCTCTCTCTCTCTCTCTCTCTCTCTCTCTCTCTCTCTCTCTCTCTCTCTCTCTCTCTCTCTCTCTCTCTCTCTCTCTCTCTCTCTCTCTCTCTCTCTCTCTCTCTCTCTCTCTCTCTCTCTCTCTCATACGCTTATTTTTTATTTCATAAATAACATTACATCATATGACTCACAAACTTTCCAAATTACTCAATGAAGAAAACTGTACATGAACTAGATCAACAAAACAAAACAACATATATTAACATATTCCGGATAGCATTAATTTAAGTGTTCAAAACTCATGCGAATCCCCAAAACGCTAGGTAAGTCAGCAGCGGTAGGAGGAGCAGAGGCAGCAGCAGAAGCAGGAGAGAGATGTTTAGACCAGGATGGGATGACGACAGCATCAATGAGGAGGAGGCTGTTTGGCAAGAAGAAGTCCCAATCAGAAGGGATGGAACCGCCTGTCATACACGGTACCCGGAAGACACATTCACACACAAACAGCGGGAATCCAACGCTAGTCACCCCCTCCTTATTGATAGCTTGAATTCGATTTCCTTAAAGTATCTATCACTGCAATGATCATATTCCTTAAAGATATGAGAGGCAATGGGACTTGGTGGTCGGCCCCGCGGGATCCCAAATGCCTGGCAGCTTAACAGGCCTGGGTTTGCTCAGCCAGTGTCGTGTGATATGTAGTACTACCAGAAATACTTGTAAATAGATACAAAATACATTACATACTGACATACAATAAAGGGGTTTTTATTCCTTTTTGTCAGAGCTGAATCAGTGTCAGGAAAGGACAGAGCTGCGCATGACGGCAGTCCCGCGGGGTCCCTCATTGCCAACCCTCTATTAAAACCTCACGCAGTAATTTTTTTCTCCGGGTCACTCTGAGGACCGCCTCTGAGCCTGGCATGCATCACCAGCCTCGGCCAGCCTGCCCCGAGGCCTTGTGGCTCTCTGCCTCCTCACGTCACTATTTACTATTCACATTTAACACGCCTATAACTTCCATATTTTCATCTACTTTGCGGATTTTTAACAATTAGTACCCCCCTCCCCCCCTTTCCTATACTGGGTCCAAGCTTTTCACTAACAATCTGTACCTGACCTACCATCCCCATTCCTCATGTATATTTGCCCCTTGCTCTATTGATATCAGCTTTGATTTCCAGGGAGAGGAGATGTACTATTTGAAAACTTTGGATTTTCCGACCTGGGCGTTCCATACCTCAATGGTATCACAACTGGTACTAAGATACTTCCATAGAGTTTGGATGCGCTTATCATGAGTCCTGCTTCCGTCCATCCTCCACCCAGTGCCGGGGACACCATGCGATGTTAACTCATTCATTACTCAATCGATTTTCGCATGTTAAAGAGTAGTGAATCTATCAAACACATGAAATATGTTGATATATCTTTCGGAAAGAGTCATATTTTTTCTTATATCGTATGGTGTCATATTCCACTATAACATGCATCTGTCAAAGTTGCTGGTTGTATGATATAGTTGATGTGTTCTCATTGGCTAAAGACACGTGACCTAACATGACTGTGTGGGCCCGGCACCAGGTTGGGGAGGGTGTGAGTGGAGCGGGTCTTGCTTGAATTATGTTTGTATGACTAAAGTTGATTGGCTCTTTTTGCCCCGTTCATTATATTGTTTATTTTATTATACTTTCGTAGGTTATACACTCCAGCAAGCACAGAAAAATGTACGTTTTATTGTATTGATTTTTGCTCTGTTTTGAGTGGCCATGACAGACGCTTGTGTTGGCAGTATAAAAGATATGACATGCATCCATGGCCACTGCTGCTCTCGTCTTCTCCCTACCCTCTGCTACACCTCTCCTTTAATTCCCTCCTCTCTCGTCTATTGGGTCACTTACCCTTCCCTTAATTGAAGTTATCTGTAGAGACTTGCTTATATTTTCTCCCTAGATCAATAAGGGAAAAAATACGATGAATGCATTGTCATGTTATAAAAGCTTATGATGACGTAATTATTATATTTTATTTGATAATTATGCATTCACAGGTGGACATGCTTTTGTGGTTTTGGATTGTTTAAAGTTATATGTGAATGATGAATTCTGCCCAGTATGATGTGTGTTCCGAATGTGAATGTGGCATAAACAGGAACGAAGAAAGCATCCGCCTTCCTGAATGTGGTGCTTCACTTTTGTTCTAATGTAATACCTTTTGTTAGGTTCCTTCCCAGTAAAGTTAAGGAGCCTCCTACATGCTGAAATAGAGTGGCCCATATAAACATCGTGTAAAACTGAGACCAGCACATATATCCCCTATCCCTTTCTGATCCCCCCCCTCCCTCCCCTTCCCCAGGTACTTAACACCTTCTGGCTTTCTAACACAAGATGAGATGCATAATCACATATGTATCATGATTTAGAGATTCATTTTTAAGGCATCATTTCGTGCATATTAATATTCCGGTAAGAATGTAGAATAACGTATGCATTCCTAGTTTTTATAATATTTAGAATCTTAATTACTTCCTCAAAATCTTCGTCTTCCCTCATACTTTAGTGCATTGCAGTTGGGGTTTTAAAAAATGCGCTGAAGGTCGCATCTTATCAGCGTGTGTTGTTACAGGTGTTAAGGGTCACCTTGCTACCACCATAGCGGGTATGAATAAGGTAGTATGCAAAAAATGTAGCTTGACTTCCTATTTCATCGTACCAATGTTGCGCTGAGTTACAGAAAGAAAGATTTATACACACAATGGCAAGTCTGAAGCAATGCTCTTTTGCTGATATCCATCTCCATTGAGTCCTGTTGTGGCGAAACAGGCTGCCTAAAGCAATGTATGTAGACATGAAGTAACTAATGTGTATGTGTACATGTTTCGTGTGCATGTCATCGGTGGCTTACGTACTGATTGGACTGACGATCACCAGCCGAAAAATCTTGCGTAGTCTTCCCATAAGAAAGAGAGAAACTTCATGCGGAACTATTAAAACAGCCACAAGGAAACTTTACGATAACGTAAAGAAATCTCTGAAATGTGAAATCCGCTTGAATGTCGAATACACGTGATATCTTTTCATATTTTTGACAAGGAATAATTTCAGCATTTCCAGTTTTCTGTTTTCAGTATGAAATTTTGTCACTCAAATGTTTTTTTTTTTTTTTTTTTATTTTATTTTTTATTTTTTTTTTATTTACATAACAAGGAACTGGCCAAGGGCACAACAAAAATAGGTAACACAAAGTCCGCTTAGTTGCCAGTCCCTATAAAGAAGACAGTAAGAGAATAGAATAAAAAAGAGGGGTGAGCCAATTTAGTTCGGGAGGTGTCTTGTTACTCTTCTTTTGAAAAGATGTAAGTCATAGGAAAGTGGAGAAATAGATACAGGAAGAGAGTTCCAGAGCTTACCAGTGAAAGGGATGAAAGAGTAAAGATACTGA
>JACEEZ010026160.1:364248-374248 GCA_016584305.1 Chionoecetes opilio | reverse complement strand
ACGTTCAAATATACAAAACTCATACGATACTAACAAAGATAAGCGAGTTGTCTTGTTAGAAAATTGCGTACCCATATTTTTTTCTTGAGAGCTTAAATGGTTGTTGGCCTTCGCCTGTTGTGGCGCAGCGCAGGCTTTTCATAGTGACGCCTGTGATGATCAGAGGCTCATGTCGTCCCTCGATGTACTCGTTGTCGGAGGTAGGGTTGATGGGCAGCAGACAGTAACAGGTACTATTCATACTGCATCAAAGTAACAGATACTGTATATGTTACTCTTGGGCAGCATGCTTGTAATCTTTGACTCTCAACGATTGCAGGAAGGTTTTGTTCCCTTCGGGACTCGAACTCGTGACCCCAAGCTCATCACTTCCAGGCCCTAACTAGAAGGTCGCCGCCTACGCAATGTTCTCTGCCTGATGATGCTTTTTCTTACTAAAATCTAAAAGCGGACGCTGAATATGGCAATGATCTCGCAATTTCAGCGTCATTGACGTTACGTTTATTGTTTATTTGAAAACAAATTATTCAGGTCAGTGTACATATATGTTTTGCCGTTATCCTGGCCTGGAGGTCATAACCATCAAGTCACGTAGAACACCTACGTTATAATCAACATCAAACGGTGTCATGAAAATCACTTTGTTTTTTCAACCCGATGAAACCAACTAAAAAACCAAGCTCCACAAGGCACAATGACAAGAAGCGGCGAAGTCAGTTGAAGAGAGCTCATCGTTCTTTTGAGATGACGTACTATTGATCACACACCTCTGTTTTTGTCTCCGCCACCACACCTAATTCCGAGCCGGAAAAAGAGAGAGAGAGAGAGAGAGAGAGAGAGAGAGAGAGAGAGAGAGAGAGAGAGAGAGAGAGAGAGAGAGAGAGAGAGAGAGAGAGAGAGAAAGAAAAAGAGAAAGAGAAAGAGAGAGAGAGAGAGAGAGATAAACTGACAGGATAGAGAAAGAAAAAAAAACTGACAGGATAGAGAGAGAAAGAGAGCATACACACAAGAGCAACAACAACAACGCTGGCAGACTAGTGGACCGGACCTGCTGGGAGAGATGAAGTCAGAAAAATTGGGAGGGCGAGTCACTGAGGTGAAAGGACGTCCCAGAAATATTGGGGTGGCGACGGCTGGCGTGGGGCGCTGATGCCCCCAGCTGATTGCTCAGGGTTGGGACGGTCAGGGCGTCAACGTGATGGAGGGACGAAGGGCCAGGGTGCGAGAAATTCATATGAATTTAATAATGTAACATTATTCTCGTCGATGTAAATGTTCCTTTTATGATTGTTCGGTCCAATTGAAGCGATGAGTCACTACGGTTATATCGTGTTCGTCTCTGCTTTGGCACACCGATAACTTCTTTAACGTTATTGTTAAGGATTTTACGTAACTATAGTATAGGATTCAGATTCAGGATTGCTTTTTAATCTATCATTTTCCTCATTCTTAACAGTTTTTAGGCTTATATATGAAATGTTTTTCAGCTGGTGAAATTTTCTTCCTAGCACAGATGTTTTGACGCACATCAGGGGAAAGACGAAGCCTTATTCCTCAAAACAAGGGTCAGGCCAGGACTGCTGCCGTCATCAACCTTTGTTGTTGAGCCTCAAACAACTTATCACGAAAATTCTGGTATATTCCATCGCCCCTTGAGAAGATATTAGTTAATGATTAGTGCACTTATTATATAGGGTAAGAAAGCATGTTCAACCTCAAACTATAAGAGAAGCTGAATATCCATTATTGAAGATATCAACGTTGTTTTCCTTATGTCAAGGAGTATTGTTATAGCACTTTGCACCTTGGCACCGAAACTTAACCAAATTACCTGATTAAGAGAAATTTTTCTATGTGACCTTCAACCATAGTTCGATCGATCATGATGGAAAATCAAGGATTACATTTTTTGAACTACTGCCAGTTTCTTAGCTGTCGTGGTCAGCAGCGTCGTGTTAGCCTGATGCGTCTCGACTCCCGCTCAATTAATCTTCGCCTCCCACGTTGTAGCCCGTCCCTGGCCCTCCCAACCCTCCACCCTCTGCTTCCCTACACAGGGGCGCCTAGGGATATGCCTGCTCTCAAACTTTTCTCTCTTTTATTCTAGTAAACATAGGCGACAGCATTTGGAGTCGAATTAGATTCTTGAGTAGTCTATCGTGGTATGACAGCGAGGCTTTCTACATCTTATTTGTGTGTGTGTGTGTGTGTGTGTGTGTGTGTGTGTGTGTGTATTCATCTAGTTGTATTCATCTAGTTGTATTTTACAGGGCCAGAGCAATGCTCGTGTGGCCCCGTCTCCATATCAACATTTTTATCATTCATCCTTAGTGCTTTGTGTTGGCCGAAGCCAGCACCCCGGAGAGCAGGTCACAAACCCCGGCTAACACCCGGTACCCATTCACTGCTGGGTGGACAGGGGCTAGGGTTTTAAGGAAACAACCCATCTGTTTCCGCTCCGCCCGGGGATCGAACCCGGGACTTCTCGGTTGTGAACCGAGCGTGCTATCCCTTACACCATGGAGTACCCATGGAGTGTGTGTGTGTGTGTGTGTGTGTGTGTGTGTGTGTGTGTGTGTGTGTGTGTGTGTGTGTGTGTGTGCGTGTGTGCGTGCGTGCGTGCGTGCGTGCGTGCGTGCGTGCGTGCGTGCGTGCGTGCGTGCGTGCGTGCGTGCGTGCGTGCGTGCGTGCGTTCTATGAATAATTTGTTTTGTGAATGGGACGCGTGAAGCGAAAGTCTTTGAGAAAGATGTTGACCACTAAAAAAAAAAAAAATCATTATTTATAGGCTCGAGAGAAACATGAAAGGACTACGCTGAAGGTGAACTACGTACTTAGGTCCACATCATTTTGCGTCCATGAATATTTCCTCTTTAGATTACTGGTCTTGTTTGTATTATTCACTCAACAGAAAATAGCTGTAGTCATAGGCTACAGTTTTTCTCAAGTCTAATTTTTTTATTTTTTTATTGGCGTAACGTTACACGGAATCTCTTGCTTGGAACTCTTGATTCACGTTCGCTGGTGATCGTCCATTGGAATTAAATGCTCGCGAGTGTCTGTAACTGATCATTTCTAGGGAGTGTCTACCCTGAGTTTTAGGCTACCGTTGCCTCCTCTCTCCCCTTATCCTTTTGGCTCACAGCCCACTGTCGTATCTTTGTTTCATGTCTCATATTTTTTCCCCTCGCTATCTCGCCATATTAACGGCACATCACTTTCAAAACCAACCACCGTGATCTAAAACCAGACTTATTGTGTAGGAGATACTCGCTCGTATAGATGTTCACTTCACCTTATCGTAGATTGACGGTGTCTTCGGGTAATTCTGAACACTCACCCGTATTGCTTGCTATGTAAAGATAGAAATTCAATGGTACAACAGCGCAAGTCATGATATTTGCACGTGTTGCTGCAGTGTCACGCCTTGTATTCTTGCAACGCACGACTCGCCGCCTGCACTAAACCACCTCTCGCCTCTGACTAACACCTCGATGGACTTCATCGGGTGAAGTTCATCGTATCTTCGGGTGGACTGTTTTGCGTATATGAATAAATTAACCATCCGGGGTAGCGTTCGTTCAGCCGTAGGATCTCAGGGGCTGGGTAAGTCAATAGTTACTAATCCTGGAATGTTTACTAGCTAATAGGAATGGAATGCAATTTGCTGTAGTGTATCTCGTGAATATTAGGGTTAAATCATCGATTAGAGATTAATTGGATAGAATTTACTCCTTTTGTATAGATATTAACACAAAACTAACCAAGGTCAGTTTTTTTCATCATTCACTAATTCGGTTAAAAGTCGCCTTGCTTAGATTTTGGAAAAGAATTGTCGCAGTGATTTTTCCGTCATGTGACTCCTTTACAAGTGAGTCATCCTCTCGAACTTGGAAGCAACTGTATTCCTCGATGACGGCCGTCGCATTCTCCCTCTTGACCAAATCGTCGTTTCGAAAGCATGCTGTTCATTGTTACGTGATGGTTTACTAATCCTTAACATTCTGGTGAATAACCCGCAAAGCAACTTTTCAGGCGTAAATTTTCCTTTCCTTTTCAGGCTATTATTTTGCAGGGTTGAATTGTTGATTTTGTAGATTTTTATGTTTGTATCAAAATTTTTATTTCAATTTCTGAATGCTATATTTACATAATTTCCCTTCCTCTTTACCTTTCTCGTAAACTGAGAATACTACGTAAAGTAATTGTTGGACGAATAAATGTGCTTTTTTGACATTTATATGCAATAAGCAACACAATTTTTTAACAAAATCATCTTATAGGCAATGACCGTTAATGAACGAAATATGTTTGTGAAAGCCAGAAGGTTCTATGAAATGGCTAGACCCAGTTAAAATCTTGCAGTAGTACTCATTCACTTCACATAAGTACCTTCTTAATCTTAACTTATGAATATAAATCATTTTCTTTCCCTCCTTACAGCAGGCACATTGTATCTAAACTCCTTTTCTCTTATGATACCAATTTGCAGTGGGGAGAAGTCAGCAGTGACCACCCCAGTCGTAGCCTCGGCAGATCCCAACGCTGTTGTAAATTCATGATTGTTAGTTTGGTAATGCACAAGTTTGGCCCAGAACATCCTTCCCTGGTGTTGCTAGTGGCCGCCCACGCCCCGCCCTGCCACCACACTCCTTGAGGTGCTTAGTTAATAAATTTCACCATTGTGAACTGAATCAGTCAAGCATGAGGCAGTCAGTCAGTCATTCCCTGGCGCTGTGTGTGGCAGCGAGGGGGGCGTGGCGGCGGTGTCCCGCTCACCCTCTCCACCAGCCCCAAGGCGGGAGTGCACCCGCCCGCCTTGGGATGCTTGCGTGCAGTTGCAGCCATTGAAGCTAATCTTTAGTAATCTCCCTTCCTGCTTATAAATTAGTTTTGATAACACTATGTTGCACAGTACGAGTGGTCAAGCATATTTTTCTAAGAACATGTTCTCACAACTAGTGACCATCTTGATTATTCGTGTTGTACAGCAAAGTTTCTTTACCATGTTAAGGCTAACAAAATAATTTATTGGTTCTAGATATGTATGAACATATCCTTATTTTGATTGGTAATTAATTCAATGCATACGAATTTCACCTGAGTTTGACTTGATCACAAGTAATATTATGTAGTGCTGCGGGATGACTCCCTTCCATCCCCCACACAGAGAGAGAGAGAGAGAAAGAGAGTGAGTGAGAAAGAGAGAGAGAGAGAGAGAGAGAGAGAGAGAGAGAGAGAGAGAGAAAGAGAAAGAGAAGAGAGAGAGAGAGAGAGAGAGAGAGAGAGAGAGAGAGAGAGAGAGAGAGAGAGAGAGAGAGAGAGAGAGAGAGAGAGAGAGAGAGAGCCATTGCAATGGTGAATTAGCTCCTTGGGACCACGCACCCACACATAGTACTAATAGTGTTCCTTGACCTGCCTACCACAGCCCCCATCAGTCCACGTCGCCAGAAACTCAACTTGCGAATGAAAAGTTTCTCACTTGACTCTCCGGAGTCGACTGAGCACGTACATCGTCGACGCCATGGAGGTTCCTCCCACATCAGCCACGCCTCCTCTCACAGCCAATGTAAAGCTCACACCTCCGTGCACGCCGCACGCCCATCACTCTTTGCCTTCTACGTCACTTTTTTTGCTAACTTGATGACGAACGATCTTTGCTAAGCCTAAGCTACAATTTCACTACTTTCTCGACTGAGTGTTAGTCGCTCTGCCTAGTCCCGCTGCCAACGTTGTAGGTGTACTATATCTGTCTTTTCACACGTGCAATAAAGGATACCCTAAAAATCCGTTATCAGCAATAAATATATGGCACTGTAATCAGAATGCTTCATAGTGACACTGGTATCCACCAACGTAGTAGATCAGAATGAATGTAGTAAGTGCATTGTCTTCACGTCTCTCAGTCACCCCTTGTTGTCGACTTTTCTGCTTTTTGCTGAGTATTCTATCAACCACACGGCGTTCCTCTTTAGAAAGGGGCCACCCTAGCTTTCTCACATAAGCTCACCTCTCACCCTTCAATCCCACTGATGGACTCACCCACACCCACTATTTTTGAGGCACCTCGGCGAATGGTCAGACATATTTCGCTTTTCTTGAGTTTCTGGCATGCTTGTTACCTCACCTAAATCTGGTCATGCTTACCCTTATGTTGACGTCTTAACCTTCAACATATTTGATATACGATAACGTTTCCCTACGTGAAGCTCTCAGCAATTCTCACATTTCGTCTTTTATTTAAACTTCATATCATTGTGTTTCTCATAGTTTGTGAACAGAGTAAGAGCGCAGTCAGTTCATCCTGATGGGTGAAATTCACTTTTATGATGCGCACTTACCACTATTTCTCTGTGTTTGATTATGCATGATTGTTCTAAGTTATAACAAAACAGAACTCTCTACAGCGGAAATTTTTAACGATGAACTTTAAAACCAAATGGTCTTATGTAAATACATTATATATTGATACACACACACACACACACACACACACACACACACACACACACACACACACACACACACACACACCCACCCACCCACCCACCCTCCCACCCACCCACCCACCCACCCACCCACCCACCCACCCACCCACCCACCCACCCACCCACCCACTCACCCACCCACCCACACACACACACACACACACACACACACACACACACACACACACACACACACACACACACACACACACACACACACACACACACACACACACACACACAGATAAACCCAGTATAAAATTAACATATTCCCTATATATCCCTATTAAATTCAAGCTGTGCCTAAAAGTCATGTTCCTACTTAAGAACATAATAAAGTGGATTAAGTACGTAAACACACACACACACACACAACACACACACACACACACACACACACACACACACACACACACACACACACACACACACACACACACACACACACACACACAACTCATACACAAACCTCATATATGTATATATATATATATATATATATATTATATATATATATATATATATATATATATATATATATATATATATATATATATATATATATATATATATATATATATATATGTATATGTATATATATGTATATATGTATATATATATATATATATACACATTATTAAATTATTAAATTATAGCATATTCCCGCTATATATTTATTATATATATATATATATATATATATATATATATATATATATATATATATATATATATATATATATATATATATAGTATATACGGGCAGGAGATTTTCTCTGAGACAGATCTCGTTAAAAGTGATAGCTAGTTCAGCGTTTATTATCTTCTTAACTTATGCACAAAGAAATCGAGCGATCCACTCAAGTCCTCATCAACAACGGCTTCAGCGAGAGAGACATCAACCGTCAGACTAAGAAAATCTTGAAGAACTGGTGCAACCCTAACGCCACAAAAAAGAGTCAAGACATAACTATCTTCTACCGGGCTTTCTTCTCCACCGCTCACCAGGAAGAAGAAAGAATAATATCACAAATCGTCCACCGTAACGTGAAACCTGCAGACCAAGAAAGGAGAATAAAACTACAAATTTACTACAAAAACAAGAACACCAGCAACCTCCTTCTTCGTAACAGCCCAAGCCAGACGAAGGAGACAAAACAAAAGTCCCATGTCGTATATAGGATCACATGCAAAAGAGGAAACTGTGAAGTCCTCCCCTCATCCTACATCAGCATGACGACAACGAAGCTGTCCAGACGTCTTACTTGCCACCTAACTTCCGGAGCGCCAAAAAGTCACCTATTAGAACAACATGGCATCATCATAACAAGAAAATTTCTAGAAGAAAATACAGAATTGGTTGACATGTGTGCAGATGTGCGGCGACTTCCCATCCTAGAAGCGCTGTACATAAAAAAGATCAATCCCAAATTTAACGTACAGGCAAACGACCTACAAGCTCTACCCAGCATGAAAAAAACAAAAGCAAATAACAGCCTACTCACAGAAAAGCCAAGCGAAGACCAAACAACCAATCAGCGTCTTCCACTCAAGAAGACGAAAAGCAAAAGCTATCTACCAATCAACGACATCGGTAATAGGCTGCGTGGCAGGCAGACCGGCTATAAATAGCGCTTCACTTCGCATCTTAATCATGTACACCTCAACTCCTGAGGAGAAAACATCTTCCATATGCTGCTGAAGAAGGGTTCTTAGACCCGAAATCGCGATACAGCAAACATGACAAGCTACGGCGAAATCATAAAAGTGATTACAAAAGAGAATAAGACACACTTAAGACAAAGAGAAAATATCTTTAAGAAGATAATAAACGCTGAACTAGCTATCACTTTTAACGATATATATATATATATATATATATATATATATATATATATATATATATATATATATATATATATATATATATTATATATATATATATATATATATATATATATATATATATATATATATATATATATATATATATATATATATATATATATATATATATATATATATATATATATATATATATATATATATATATATATATATGTATGTATGTATGTATGTATATATATATATATATATATATATGTATATATATATATATATATATATATATATATTATATATATATATATATATACATATATATATATATTTATTGTATATATATATATTATATATATATATATATATTGCATGTGTATATTCCATGTCAGAGACCCATCTCTTTGTGCAGAGCGCATAACTGAGGTCATAGTCTCTGGCATGGAGGCGTACATTCCACACACTTTCTCTAATCCTAAAGCCCGTCAACCTTGGTTTAACTCTGCTTGTTCTCATGATGTCCGAGATAGAGAGGTGGCTCACAAACGGTACCGTAAGCATCCATCTCCTGAAACTCATGCCCTTTATATTTCTGCCCGTAATCATGCCAAATCTTTACTTCAACTTATCAAAAAACTCTTTCATTCATAGAAAATGTCAATCTTTCTGAATCAAATTCCTCTCGTGACTTCTGGCATCTAGCTAATAACATCTCTAACAATTTTTCTTCTTCATCTTTCCCTCCTATGCTTCACCCAGATGGCTCCACAGCTGTCTCATTTACTTCTAAAGCTGAACTCTTCGCTCAAACCTTTGCTAAAAATTCCACTCTGGTTGATGAAGTGCTTGTTCCTCCTTCTCCTCCACCCTCTGACTATATTATGCCTGTCATTAAGATCCTTCGGAATGATGTTTTCTTTGCCCTTTCTGGCCTAGACCCTCGGAAGGTCCTGACGGAGTCCCTCCTATTGTTCTCAAAAACTGTGCTTCTGTGCTTGCACTTTGCCTGGTCAAACTTTTCCGTCTTTGTCTATCTACTTCCACCTTTCCTTCTTGCTGGAAGTTTGCTCACATCCAACCTGTTCCTAAGAAGGGTGACCGTTCTAATCCTTCAAACTACCGTCCTATAGCTTTGACTTCCTGCCTTTCTAAAGTTTTTGAATCTATACTTAATAAGAAGATTCTTAAGCATCTATCTGCTCACAATCTTCTATCTGATCGTCAGTACGGTTTCCGTAAAGGGCGATCTACTGGCGATCTTCTAGCTTTCCTAACTGAATCTTGGTCATCCTCCTTTAGGGGTTTCGGTGAAACTTTTGCTGTTGCCCTTGACATATCAAAAGCTTTTGATAGAGTCTGGCACAAATCTTTAATTTCCAAACTACCCTCATTCGGTTTCTATACTTCTCTCTGTACCTTCATCATAAGTTTCCTTTCAAACCGTTCTATTGCAGCTACTGTAGACGGACATTGCTCTTCTCCTAAATCTATCAATAGTGGTGTTCCCCAGGGTTCTGTCCTATCACCCACTCTCTTTCTATTATTCATTAATGATCTTCTAAGTCTAACTCAAAGCCCTATCCACTCCTACGCTGATGATTCTACCCTACATTTTTCAACGTCGTTTATCAGGCGTCCAACTTAACAGGAACTAAGTGATTCACGGAGAGATG
>JACEEZ010026160.1:341748-361748 GCA_016584305.1 Chionoecetes opilio | reverse complement strand
CATAGTTGGAAATCAATAAGGAGTCCGATGAGTTAGAAAGCAATCCCAGGTCTTCTCGGTGGGGCAGAGGGTGGCGGTCACGTGTAACACAGGCAGTTCAATCCCTCAACATAGCTGGAATTTCTAGTACAGCTGTGATGAAAGTGAGCTGAGCGCCTCGGTGTCCTTGTACTGTATGATGTTGACCACCAATAGGTAGCAAATGTGAATTTATAGTGAATATTAATTTTCTGATAATGATCCATAGCTTTTCAAATATTCTCAATATTCTGGGATGAGATTTGTAACTGATATTAAGATGTACTTCATATCTATATCATGTTCATAGTTCGGTAGACTCACGTCACTTGGCCGTAGTGCATATAAAATAATATGAAAAAAACCCAATTAATGTGAGGTATGAAAAAAATGGTACGTATGCGTTCTAGTTTCTTCTGTCGATACGAATTTCCTGCAATGCTCATACCAGTGGCCTCAGTGGCATATAGAAAAGTATTTTTTCTTCAACGACATTTTGGAAAATTCAAAGCCTAATGATCTTCAACACCTTGAGTTCAGTGTTTACCCCGTGCATCGTAGCGGTAGAACACAGCAGCAGGCGTGCTTAAGGGGGAGATTACAACCATTGCATCCAATCGTAAATAATGTGGAGAACGAGGCTGTTGGACTATTCATCCTGTCACTCTTGTAGGTTAATTAATGGAGCTAGAGTCATGGGCCTGCGGCGGTGCTCTGCAAGGGGAGTACTTGTTCCCCTTGTATTCTCTAAAACTTATTCTAGTTACACGAAATGATATAACATGTCTTTGTGGCTTAATTTAACAGGAAATATAAGCATTCGTATTGTTGTAATGAAATGTGTCTCAAATAGCTTTGATTTTGATCCCATGTACAGTTGAACCTCATTCTTCTTACACTTTTATCCCACCACTCAGTGAATATTAAAAACGCCCATGGCTACAGCACAAAGTTGAACATAATTAGTCCTATTTGACCACAAACTCCATACATGTCCTTTTCTTCCTCCCTATTTTTCCTTTATATATCTCTCTCTCCTGTGGTTTTACTTCTCATATCACTGCAGTTCTCTCCCTCCTATTAAACCACCTTATTCCCCTTCATCCACACTCTCATCCCTTGTGTTCGTCAACTTCATCATCATCCTCATCCTTTCCTTTCTCATCGAACCCATATCCTCCTCCTGTTCCTTCTCCTCCTCCTAAAGTTTAATTTTTCTTTACGCGGATGGAAGTTTGTCCTTAAGATTTGTTCCTCTTGTCACTCATTTCTCGCCTGTCTTTTTCTCCTCCCGCACCTCTCTCATTTCCTCTTTCCACAGCTTCCCTCTTCCTCTTCTTCCCTATATTTTTGTCTTTTTTCATCTTCCTCCTCCGTTGTTTCCTTCTTCCTTTATATGTGTCTTCTCCCTGCTCCTCCTCTTTCGTATGGCTTAGTGTACGTCATACGGTCCCTTGCTGACTACCCATGTTCTTGTGTTCTTATATTGTCTCTCCCCCTCTTCTTCCCCTCCTCTTTTTTCTCCCTTATCCCCCTCCTCTTGTTCCCATCCCCTTCTTTTCCTTCCTCCTCCCTCTTCCTCCTCCTCCTCCTCCTCCTCCTCCTCCTCCTCCTCCTCCTCCTCCTCCTCCTCCTCCTCCTCCTCCTCCTCCTCCTCCTCCTCCTCCTCCTCCTCCTTCCGCCTCCCTCTTCCTCCTCCTCCTCGAATTGCTGAGGGGCACCTCTTTGATGGTCAGTCGTTGAGGTGAGGAACACATGGGGGTTTGTGACTCTTGCTCCGACTTCTTCCTCTTCTTTCAGAACCTAAGCTCTCCGTGTTCGCGCTGGGCATGATCGCAACCACAAAGTCTCGCACTTCCCACCACCACTTCTACCACCAACACCGTCCCAAATCGCCCTTTTACAACCACCTAAAGAGCCATACTGGTACACCTTCCCCTGTGCACAGAAGAGGCCCCGTGGTCCTCCTCACTCCATAGATAGTTATCCTTTTAGTTAGACAAAAGATTACCCGTATTTTAACTTTTTTCACCGGACCGTTTAGTAATTAGAAACATTCATTTTCAAGGTAGACGTAGATACCTAGATTCATAACTGCAGCATCTTGTCATCGTAACCCTTTTTGACATTTTACGCCGTTTAGTTTTTTTGTATCGTCCTTATTCTAAAAGTACAGAAGTCATTGTGGACGTGTTTACCTAGAACGGTCCTGTTAAGACTAGATTTCTTGTGTGTCGACGTCTTGTCTTAGGTGCTGAGGTGAGCGTTAAGCCTTGTCGTTGTTGCTCACCCCTCGCCCTCCACTCCTGGCGGGGACACCAGGAGGGCCAGTGGCTCATGAATGTTCCGTCAGTTAGTCGCTGCTGCGTCCGTGTCTCGTCGTCCGGTCGTAATGTTAGTGTTTTTTTATTTATTTATTTGTAGATACAGATGCTTTATCTTTAGTCTGATGTGGAATTAGAACTAGAGGGGAAGTGAACATGCATTTTTGTGTAAGATCTGACAACTAACATATGTATGCATATATATATATATATATATATATATATATATATATATATATATATATATATATATATATATATATATATATATATATATATAGGTATATATATATTATATATATATATATATATATATATATATATATATATATAATATATATATATATATATATATATATATATATATATATATATATATATTCATGAAGATTTTCCTCTTTCGATTCGTTCCAACTATTTGTTTTTTGGGCCTACAACACGCGTGGGCTTGTTTTGCTGACGTGAGAATGAGACGATATGTAAATGTTTTCCTCTCCAGATTGTGTTGTCCCTGACTGGGATACAGTATTGCACCGGTTCTCATAAAAACAAACCTTTAGGAAACACTGATTTCCAGTTCTGTGTTTTGTGTGTGGGCTTCCTGGGTTGGCCCGAGGTGGCTGTGTTCAGGCTCGCCGTTCACAGAGACCTCGCAACACTGCTTCGGGTCCACTAACGGAAGCTGAGAATTTTGTCCCCGCATGAATTATATACCACGCATCATGGCGCCTGTCTCTGTGTGCCTGCATGTTTTTATCCTACTAAATACCTTTTTATGAATTTCTGTGGTGGTCAAACTTCCTTCTTTAGTGATAATTTTTCAAGCTAATCATCAATAGTAGATTTATATTCAGCTTTTCTGTGATTAACTGTTATGATGGTGTGTGTGTGTGTGTGTGTGTGTGTGTGTGTGTGTGTGTGTGTGTGTGTGTGTGTGTGTGTGTGTGTGTGTGTGTGTGTGTGTGTGTGTGTGTGCGTGTGTGTGTACACGTGTGTGTGTGTGTGTGTGTGTGTGTGTGTTTATTGTGACTTTATATTTGGATGGATGAGTGAGCCGTGCCTACAAATCACAGTGTGCCTTGAGTCCTGCATCACAGCTCTGTACAGTACCTGCTGAGGCCTGATTGTAATTATCACTAAGTGGATCATGTGAGACTCGACCGATCAGCCTGATCTGGTTCACATGACTCCACCACCACCACCACCACCACCGTCATCACCACCACAGACAGCCACTCTACCTCCCTCCGCAGCCCCACCAAAGAAAAGATATATATACAACAAAATAGAATAAATTAATACCTCAAAGAAAAATTAATAAAACCAAAAGACACTTATCAGGCAATATAAAACTTAAATTTGCACTAAAATTCAAGTCATACATGATATGCAAAAAATACAAAATAAGTATTTCAGTGGCTAAATAACAAAGTGACTTATTCTTCAATTCTTATATAAAAAGATATTCGATACAGATTTATATTTGCTAATTTTTTTATTTTTACATGTGACTACTATGAGTAATTTAGATGAAACTGATTGCATAAAGTTTGCCCTCCCATCCCCGTCCCTACAGTGGTCATTATTCCACCTCAAGTGTAAAACAGAGAACCGGGAGGAGGAGGAGGTGGGGGTGATGGAGGCAACTGCAGCATTGCCTCCACTGCCTCTTCCCTCCTTCCCCTTTCCCACCTGCCACGTCAAGAGACCTAACTAGTGTGTGTGCATGTATGTCGTCCCCACAGCGCCCTCCAGTCCAGTCCACAACCGACGCCTCCTCACCGCCCGAAACATGCGCATGAACTCTGTAGAACTGCCTGACGAGAATGAGAAATCCCTGAGCTCAGCCAGCACCTCACCGTGTCCTTCTCCCGTAAGTAAAGTAAGTATAAGAAAAGGATGGCGTGGATCTCTTATTACTCCTCTTTACCTTATTTTACTCTTTACCACACTTTATCTCTGTTATGACTTTCCTTTTCCCTTTCTATTGTTGTTGCAGCTGTAGTTGTTTTCGAATAGTAGAGTCATCATCACCATTACCATCATCATTGTCATCCTGTCCATCCTGACCATCATTTTCACTGTCAACATGGTTCTAATAGGGGTAGTGGTAACACTGCGACCTACTTATGATTGTGTTAATGATTAGACAAATACTGTGACTACCAGATCAATTGCTATCCCATCATAACAGAAATGAATGCGAGTATCAATCGTTATTTTCGTTTCAGCATAAAATCTCTTGTGATATGTATCCCATTATATCTATTTTCAGTTATTGTAGAATATTTAGATGAGTGGAGATGCACGAGACATGTAGATCCAAAGACTACTGTATACAATAGTCTTTGGTAGATCTTAAAATCCGTCATGGTAGCCCTTAATGTGGAAATGCTTCTATATGAAAACTTTCACTTCCCCATCCCTCGCCGAGTCACCTTCTCTTTCACTTCTTTCCCTTCCCTTCTTTCTTTCTTTCCCTCACTTTTTGTTTTCTTTCGCTTCCCTTTTTTACTTTCCCTTCACTTTTTAGCTCTTCCCATAGTGCCATATGATCTTTGACGTATGGCACATTCCAATATTTTTTTGGCATTTCAATCATTTATATTATACCTGTCTCTCTATATTTCTGTGGATATTATAATCTTACATACTCAAGTAAATTATCAAAGTATCATCCCAAGATATTGATTCACTCGAACCAAATATTCATTCCTGAAATTTGAGTTCTCAGTGGAGTTATCTTTTTTTTTTATTTAATTTCCACACTCCGTCATCTGAACTTTATAACGCTGCCTATAATGTCCACTAAATCAGCCTCTCTTTTTTTCCACAAGAAGCCTCATCGCCTCCTGCCCACAAATCTCTACGTTGTCCTCTACAATTTCAGCTCTAGACATCCTGATGAACTCGACCTAAGGTAAGGCAAACATCAGGCAAACACACCTTGTCCTGCCATTTTCAAGTGTTTTGCGCACAAGATTATCTTTTTCAGTCTCACAAGTTAGTAAGTACTTTGATTTAAGGATGAAAGACGGTCGTTTGTCATAGATTTTTTTTCAATATCAAGCAAATGTGAAAATAATACTACCACCTAAAACTGGGTCTCAATATGCATTTATACGTTATAGCCTCATAACTTAATGTTCATGTTTATCCAAATCACACACAAACATACGTCTTACAGAGCTGGATATAAGGTGACGGTGACAGACACTTCCGACCCAGACTGGTGGCAAGGCAAATGTCTGGGCCGGACAGGTTACTTCCCCTCCAAGTACGTGACCCGACTAAACGGCGGAGAGAAGCCCCTCCAGGTCACGCACAACCTCCAGGTGAATGACGGAGAAAACGGCATCAAGCTCCTACGTGACCAGGTGAGACTCAGGAACATAGTCTGCCATGCCAGTCTAAACGATTTTTACACGAACCAAATTGTTTTCTGCAGCATGAAAAGTTTTACTCGTATCAACAAGAAAAATATATCCTTCCTGTAGATGGGTAGATCAATCAAGCTAAATTGTGACACTGTAATGAACTTGCATAGTCAAATTCTGAAATGTCAATGCCACAAAACAGATGTATGATAAAATTGGACGAAGTATATGTCAGAATTAACATTTTTTTAAATCATATTTGTATCGTTAAACTACCCGTACTAAATCGATGTGTGTGTGTGTGTATTTACCTAGTTGTATTTACCTAGTTGTGATATACGGGAAATAAGTTACACTTCCGGGCTCCCGTCTCCTTGTCTCTCATGCTTATTTAGAATTGTGGCCTAGTTTTAATTTATATCCACATCATTTATGTTAATATAGTAATCCTCGTTGTCACAGTCATGGCTGAAACCTTCTTTTCCATATTGCAGATTGTAATCCAGATAGGAGAGGATGTGGACGGCATGGTGATGATACGCAACGGGGACAACCAGCAAGGTGTCTGTCCCCTCAAATACCTCCAAGACGTCTGAGACTCAGGCAATTCTCATGAAGACAGTGACTCTACAGTGTGAAAAACAGCAAAGAAAAATGATACAAACATAATGCATTCAAAGCTGTCAGAAATTGGAGACATATGCATCAGAAAACTAAAGACAAAACAAAAATCATGCAAAGTGCTAAAACTAAATGAGGATATTTTTTTTCACTGAGGGCTGGAAAAAATATGTAAATTGAAGGACCCAGACAACGAGGGCAAGACTTTGTGTGGTAGTGGTGGAAGGGGGACCAACTCTCCCCCATTGCACTTCCCCCCCCCCTTCCACCCTCCCCCACCCACCCTTCAAGACTCACATTCATTCCTGAGCGTTAGTTATTGTTGTTGTTGCTGCTGTTGTTGTTGTTACTGTTTAGCTCATTGCACTAAGGTCTTCACTGCACTCGGAAAAAGAAAAGTGTGACAAAAAAAAGAAACAGGATTGACTATGGTGGTTTTCGTCTGTATGTGTGTGTGCGTGTGCGTGTATGAGTGTGTGTCTGTCTGTCTGTCTGTGCACGTGTCTGTACAACAGTCTTTTGCACCGACACTATGAGCTGAAGAAGAAAATAAATTGTGTCTGCTGACGGAAAGGAAGGCACATGCACATGGAGACACAAACATAACAAAAAAGAACTAAAAGCCACTTCAAGTCTACGTCGCCTTGAGGAAAACACGACCAGAGGGAAACAAAAGGAAACAAAAGCAAGTCTGTTTATATGAAGAAACCCAACAAGCCAGGCCACTCCTAACTAGTACTCATCTTGGGAAAACTGTACATATTCATACATACTAGGTAAGTGAAACATGTTGAAGAAAATGTTTGTGAGTGTAAGCAAAGGGTGGCCTACATTTTACATGCAACTACCACATTTTTATTTTTTTTCCTCTCTCTCTCTCTCTCTCTCTCCTCTCTTCTCTCTCTCTCTCTCTCTCTCTCTCTCTCTCTCTCTCTCTCTCTCCTCTCTCTCTCTCTCTCTCTCTCTCTTCTCTCTCTCTCTCTCTCTCTCTCTCTCTCTCTCTCTCTCTCTCTCTCCTCTCTCTCTCTCTCTCTCTCCTCTCTCTCTCTCTCTCTCTCTCTCTCTCTCTCTCTCTCTCTCTCTCTCTCTCTCTCTCTCTCTCTCTCTCTCTCTCTCTCTCTCTCTCTCTCTCTCTTCTCTCTCTCTCTCTCTCTCTCTCTCTCTCTCTCTCTCTCTCTCTCTCTCTCTCTCTCTCTCTCTCTCTCTCTCTCTCTCTCTCTCTCTCTCTCTCTCTCTCTCTCTCTCTCTCTCTCTCTCCTCTCTCTCTCTCTCTCTCTCTCTCTCCTCTCTCTCCTCTCTCTTCTCTCTCTCTCTCTCTCTCTCTCTCTCTCTCTCTCTCTCTCTCTCTCTCTCTCTCTCTCTCTCTCTCTCTCTCTCTCTCTCTCTCTCTCTCTCTCTCTCTCTCTCTCTCTCTCTCTCTCTCTCTCTCTCTCTCTCTCTCTCTCTCTCTCTCCTCTCTCTCTCTCTCCTCTCTCTCTCTCTCTCCTCTCCCCCTCTCCTCTCTCTCTCTCTCTCTCTCTCTCCCTCTCTCTCTCCCCCCCCCCCCCCCCCTCTCTCTCCATATAGACAGGCTGCACTGAATACTCTCATACATTTGATACATTTTTTTTAACACTGTCTATGCTATTTAATGCTTTGTAATGGCAGTGATTTTTTGTATTTAACGACCCACTTTAGTTTATGGCCACCCACTGCATACAGTTATTCGTATTAGTTTTAGTATTTCACCCTCGACCAACAAAACCTGTTTCACGCTTGTTGTAGTTACCATATCTTTGTGATTATTAATTAAGGTGTAAACAGAGAATATATAGAGCAAAGAACACATCTACTCTTATTTAGGCGTGTAGAAAAGTTTACGAGAAATATTGTAGGCTTGATAAGGGTAATAATAGGATTTCATTAATATTCATTCTCTCTTTCAGTTACGAACTCAGATCGCCGTCTCTTCGATAATGCCTTCCCTCAAGAACTAAGCCTTCCTCAGCGTACGCCTTTCCTCCTTTTTCATACATCATGTCAGGCATAATTCAATAGTCTCTCACCTTCCCCTCCAAGTTTCATTTATTTTCATCTCTGAGTACTCCCTCCCTGCCTATACATTTTTGTCTTTCACTGGTCCCATTTCAGCTTGAGCTCATTCGTCTGGACTCACGGGTGAGCGTGTGGCGAATACGACTGAATAACGCGACGTTTTTATTATTTCATATGTCCTTGGTATATATTATTAGCACTCACCAACTCTAAACACAATCTACCTTTCGCGTTTAAAATATTGCAGTTCTTCTCCATTGTCTCTTCTCATGGCACACCACTCTACTGGCTGCTGAGATGTCGTCTGAGGGTGAAATTGTCATCTAGATTGACTCCTTTTAATCTATGTGAACAGTTGTATAGAATTTGTGATCTTCTGCGGCCGCACACGAAAATGAGCTTATGTAAAGATTTTATATGTTTCGGCAGTTTTTTCTACATTTATAAATATCTGGAGAACATTTTAAGCACGGATTGATAACCGAGTAAATTTATATTGTTGTGTGGCGGATCGTTGAGGTGATACAGTGCAGCAGCGGCTCATTATGATTATAGTCTGGGTATTTTTAAAGAGGTGAAGAATCCTGACCCTTTGTTGCTTACTGACTGATATTTGATGTCATGAGAAGGGATGAGAACTGAAATAGTACGGTTTTTCTAAATTTCAGCTGTATTTTATCATATTTAAACATATTATCAGGTATATATAGGCATAATCTTAAAAATGAGACCTTAAGATAGAATGGAATTTTCGTCTCGTTTAAAAAAAATAGACTATAGTTGTGCATGACAGAGATTGGGAGCTGCGAAAGAACAAATGTCTGGAAAGAGGCTAAGTAAAATTGTATAATGCTTAACAAGTGTTTATACAGGCAACTCAACAACTAATTTCAAGACTTTCCCATTGAATGTACGAGGAGGATTGCAGCAAAAATGTCCCATGAAGTTGTTTGCGCCCCCGCTGCTCCACTGTCCCTCGCTGCGTGCGGGGCCGCCACAACATTGCACTGCACCATGCGTGTTGCACAAAGTGTTGCTTCTCCCCGCCACCCCGCCCTCTTAACCGCTTCGAACCGTACTGAATGGTAATCGAATTTATGTTTCTTCGCCTTGCCTGCTATCAAAGCCCTCAAGACCCGTCACCTTCCTTGTTTTCAGGAAACCCTCCCTGTCAGCGCCACCTCCCTCGCCTTCTATGGGTATTTTTATTTCGCGCAATTGATGGCGTCCTTCACAGGTGTAAATATTCTTAATTTTGCATAAGATCTTGACATATTTTGTATGTACCCTTTGCAAATGTATTTTACCAAAGTTATGCCATAAACACACACATACACATTATATGTAGAATATTTAGGGAAATGTATATATATATATATATATCGTTCTGTCTTTGGTTAAATACTATTTGTGAAGTTCCCAAAATTGTCGAGATCTCTCGCTGATTTTTATAAAAATAAATTTAGAATAGAGTCATGCGTATTCAACAGATTTCACAGGGAAACTTTTACATATTTTTGTCTCTTTGGGCGATTGTCTTCGTGAATGAAAGCCTTGGCGGTGTAGTCCAGGTGCATAGGAGGGGCGAGCCTTCCCCGGCCGTGGGATATCATTCCTGATCTGATACCGATTTTCTGCATTTGAAAGAGTAGACGGTGCATCACTTTCCTTTTTCCATATGACGCGAAAGATACCGCTTCCGCTGAACCAAAGCGACAGGGAGGCAGCCGCGGGCCATGACCTTAGCCATCCCTGCAACAGCAATGGACCTTTGCGCTGCTCATGTTAATGATAACATTTTTCTTATACAAAATTTTCATGAAAAATCTCGATACCTTTTGATAATGACCGTGTACATTTTAAGAGATATTATTTATTCGGGAGTCGTGAGCTGCCTTCAGTGTATATATTATATATACGTAGAGATAGATAGAGAAAGACAAAGATTTATATATATAAAGCTATATTGAATACAAGATAGTATATTGAATGTATGATGCCATGTTTCGTGGAATTCGTAAGTAAAGAAGGACCTCAGGTTCTGGACGCTGATTCGGCTGGTGGGAGTCACACCGAGTATATCTATTCCGCACGTTGGTGATGCTTGTGCGCGAAGGAATGCAGGACATATCACTATCAAGCTAAGGAGACAAAATCAGGTGGCTAAAGTTACACGTACCATGGTATTGGTGTTTGAAAGAGCACCGTGGTCTCCCTCCCGATGCAGAATATGTGTAGCTGTTATATGTAAGCAATAATATGCTACAGAACGGGTAGCTTTACACTGTACATGAGCATCAAAGTGTCTTGATCGAGATTTTGACTCATGGTCTGTGGATGTAGAGGCTGTGCCTCGCGCGTTGTTTAGTGATGTACATTCAGCTTCGTGTGAGACACCACTATTTTGTTAGTATAAGACAAGAGTTTGGTCAAGAGCAGATCGGAAAATATTTTTACCAATTACGTACATGCTCTTGGTGTCGCAGACGAGGCGGTGTGTAGACTGTGAATGACTGGCAACAAGGTGTAGAAAAATGTAAAATCCGAAACTTTTCTCTCCATTCACTTCAGATGCACTTGCTGTTCTGCTTTATGTACATTATTACGAGCAGACGTTGACTTTTCAAAGAAAGTAATGTAGACAAAAATTTAGAGTTGCGGCTCTAAAACTTGAAGGGGAAAATTTCATCCAGCACCGCCGTTAGTGTCGCAATATTCACGAATAGAATTTGTTTGTTTGCTCACCTTACAAATACCATTGTAAATCACTATGATGAAATTGTTTATTTTGTCACTCTACGGGAATTAGATAGGTTAATATTATAAAAGCGAGTGAAATGGTACAGGTATTTTCGTAATTCTAGATTATTTTTATCTCTTCTATATGATCAAGTAAAGGAAACGATCTTTCTGTCCGTCAGAAGGTCAGCCCTGCTAGGTCATTACAATCGAGGGCCTTATCGAGCCCCTGTGTGCTGCCACGCAGTCACTACGCTACTTTATATTCGAAGCATCTTTCACCCATTCTCCCCTTTTCTCTTTTTATTAAGAGTTTTAAGTATTTTTTTCTAATCCCAGTGTTGATTTGTACCTTTTTATCCCATTTCTTTACTGACCTTCCTTTTCTGTGCGCTGATCCATTCCCTGCACCAGTGTCGGCAGTGCTCTGCTACACCCACAAAGCTATTGCCCTGCAAGACAGGACGGCTGGCCACCTCAGAAGGGCTACCCTGGTAAACATTCAAGCGCACTCAAACACACACACACACACACACACACACACACACACACACACACACACACACACACACACACACACACACACACACACACACACACACACACACACACACACACACACACACACACACACACACACACACACACACACACACACACACACACACACACACACACACACACATACATACACATACACACATACATTCACATACACACACAAAAACACAAACACACTCGCAAAAACATATTCTCACAACCACACACACGCAAACACACACTCGCAAAAACACTCGCAAACACATTCACACAAACACACACACACACACACACACACACACCACACACACACACACACACACACACACACACACCACACACACACACACACACACACACACACACACACACACTTACCACACACACACACACACACACACACACACACACTCACACTCACACACACACTGACAAACATATACGACTATGTGCATACATACGACATATGTTAACTGGTGTTAATACCTCCATATTTCATCATGAGATTATGTACAGTTTATGAATCACATTTGATAAATACTTGCAGCCACATAAAGTTCATAGGATTGCATTATTTAGAATTACATATATATATATATATATATATATATATATATATATATATATATATATATATATATATATATATATATATATATATATATATATATATATATATATGTATGTATATACGTACATACAAATATAATACAAACACCACTTAGGTTGCACGCATTCTATTCACTTCTTTATACCACAGCCTGCAAAATAAACTGGATAGCTGGAGATTTTAAAAACAAAAAAAATGCATATGTAGAAATTCCGTTTTACCTAATTTTATGCAACTTCTATTTTCACTTCATTTAGTCAGCATTAACAACCTAGAACAATTTATTTAGGCCATGAATAATATCTGCAATTAGAAGAGGTGCAACACACTGCAGAAACATTTAGGCCCTGGTGGTCTGTGGCAGTGTGGTGTGTTCCTCCCTGCCTCCACGCCGCCCCCAGCCCTTACTAGTGATCCTTGTTGCGTTCCTCTAGTTGTAGTCGAGCTTCAAGTAGAAACTCTGTAACAGCATTTTGTCAACTTTAATAGCTTGTTTTGCGTCGGGTTATTTCCCTGAGTCACACATCACGGGTCTTGCTAGCAGCACTCCTTCCCTCCACCGTGTGTGTGTGTGTTTGATAGTGTGTGTGTGTGTGTGTGTGTGTGTGTGTGTGTGTGTGTGTGTGTGTGTGTGCGTGTGCGTGTGTATGTGTGTGTAGGTATGTTTGAAAGCCTGTCTGCGTGTGTATCTCATTAGCAGCATTGAAGTTATCCCATACCTTACCCCCCTCCGCCCCCACCTCAGCACGACGCTAGGGCTGAATCCTCCACTTGCAACATTCTCCATCAAAGTCCTTCCAGCTCCCCCATCACTCATACACACTCCCTTGACCTGTATAACTCTAAGGATAAGATGATTTTTTTTCAGTGTTGTATCATAAACTTCAGTTTAATGACATTACTGAATATTTACAAACACAAAGTATCCTGCAACTGTTCATTGTATGTAGTATGCTATTGTTTGCATAGTATAAATATGTTACATTTTGTCTATTACGTGAATTACACACCTTCCCTCCTCTGAATAAGGTTTCTCTTCCTCGAGTGCATGATGTCACTCAAGAAAAGTTAACTCATAGGTCACCTTTTATAAACAAAAAGGTGAGGTTGCTGATGTCACCCTGTATACCGCGTCACTTATTCTGGGGCTGGGGGGAAAAGGGTGTTCAAAAATTTAAGCAGTTTGCCATTTTTGTTTATGTTGTTTTCCATAATGTCGAAGAACGCTGGGCCGTACATGCTGAAGAACTCGTTGAAAACCGTCCCAAGGTCTGTTCCGGGCATCATGTCTTCCAGATTAACCTGAAGATAGGAATAAAGAAATGTTTACTTTGGTGTGTAACGATCACGTACTATTAGTATATCATCATCAAAGGACTTTCCTCATCTTCAGTGGTTAGAAATAATTAAATTAGAACCTCAAATGCTAGAGTCGAAACTTAGTCTAAGATTTATTCCTATACCCAATTATCCGACGGTGAGGATAGATTTGCTTCTCAGTTTATAGTTCAGGTTGCATGTTTTATGAGGTTTTTGGGCATAGATATACAGCTAAATGAACATAAATAGACAAATTATATAGATAAGTAGATAGAGTTTATATGTGAATAGAGAGGGAGAGAAAGAGATACTGTATATAGATAAATGGGTAGATAAACACAGATTTCATTAGGAACGAACCATCCCATAACACATAGTCACTTCAGAGGTCACTCACCGTCCAGCGCCACATCTCCAAGTCAAGAACAGCTGTGTCGAATACCGCAGAGAAGGGCTTCACTGTAACCTTGGCATGCCCTTCCACTTTAATGTCCATATCATCAACAGAGATCCTGGAAGATACGCTCATTATATCCTCATCATCATAACACCATCGCAAGACATTCGTGTCTGATCAGGTACCAAGTGAAATCACCTTGACATAACACTCAGTGAATTACGCTGAGGACTTACATGCCGGGGCCATTGCCGAAGAGCTCAACGTGGTCCACCATTGAGCCGTTGATGAAGTAATGGCCCGTGTTTAGTGTGACCTTGGGAGATTTGATGCTGATGGATATATTGCTTTGGATTGGAAAATAGGTGCAGTCATGAGCAACAAAATTCGTCAAGCCCCATACTTTGCAGTCGTCCATCTTCAAATATACACTGTGTAGGGTTGAGAAAAATGCATGTATAATATATTAAGCATAATTCTGTTTTTTTTTTTTACGAGGTGAAAATTCTGACCCCTTGCCGCTTACTGCCTTATATTTGATGCCAGGAGAAGGGAATAGTACGGTTCTTCTAAATTTCAGCTGTATTTTATCATAGCTAACCATTTTATCAGGTAAACATAGGCATACTTTTAAGCATGAAACCTAAGATATTATGGAATTTTTGTCTCGTTAAAAGAAATAGACTATAGGTATAAGTACTATGAAATATTGTCAGTACACTTTTTTTTCTTTTCTTTTTCTAATCCCGACGACTGTTGATAGGTATTTCACTTACTGGGCAACATAGTCTTGATTGAGTCTGATCTCTATTGGTTTCTTGGGTATCATTGGTTCGTTTATATTAGCCAGGATGTTTTGCAGGCTGTCATTGACGATATCAGTAATGGCAACTGCAGGAAAAAAATTATAATGATAATGATGATAATATCAACAATGAAAATGATGATGTTAATGATAATAGTGATGATACGTAATTGTAATAATAATAGTGATCGTGATAATAAAGCAATTCATGATAATGATGACACTGAATTTGATAGTAAAGAATAATACTGATAATAGGGATGATAATGCGGTAATAATAATAATAATAATAATAATAAAAAGTAAGTAAGTAATAATAATAATAATAAAAATAATAATAATGATAATAATGATAATAATAACAGTAATAATAATCATATATCGTCTCTATCATAAACAAACTGTTAAAGCATTTTTTTATACTTTACGGAAAATCGAAATAAAAAATCTTAACTTTCTTTTGTTTTAAATGTTTTTTATGCAAAAAATGTTGACCACTCGTACCCTAGACATGACAAAGACAACTATACCAATAAATGTGCCACATGATAAAATAAAATAAATCACGCAATAATACAAAAATCCTCGAAAATGACTTGGGCATTATATTTATGAGCGTGACGATACTTTTTTTGTGTATACCTAATGTATGTTTACTCCTTCGAATTGTGGCGTGTAGACCATTACTGGCCTTTGCACAGCAAAGATACACACTAGAATATACATACACACACACACATTCACACACTTTGCATCCACTTATACAAGAGTGAAGGATTGCCATCTTCAGTTCCTGTCGGGAATACGATGTCACAGCTCCTCGGTTGAGGCTACATGCCATATTTATTACCTGTTAGGTGAACAGGGGCAGTGGCGTGAAAGGAGATAAGCAGCACACACTGTCTCCGCCCAGCCGGAGAATCGAACCTACGTCCTTTTTAACCTGATGGACCTACCACTCGGATGTGAGCCGAGCGTGCTAACCATGCGCTATACACCAATAATAATAACAATAGTGATAATAACAATCATTCACTTTGAAACAAGTAGGTTGTATTTCAAAACTAATATAGTAAATGAGCGTACCTGAAGGAAATCAACTCTTCAAGCATTCGTGAAATATACCAAATACTCAATGTATACCAAATGGAAATAAAAACAACCCTGCCACAGATTCACGTTTCTCCCACATGTAATATACCGCCGAAAAGTAATTTTGTTTGCGGGTAATATACCGCCGAAAAGTAATTTTGTTTGCGGGTGAAAAGTTACAGATCAGAATTCATAAAGTGTGTTTTCTTCAGACAGGAACACAGTCTAACTACAATAGTTTCGAGAGAAAAATCACCAACTTTTGCGGTGGACTGTGCGTTCCTTACTGCACACAACAAAGTCTGGAA
Source organism: Chionoecetes opilio (assembly GCA_016584305.1). NCBI lineage: Eukaryota > Metazoa > Arthropoda > Malacostraca > Decapoda > Majidae > Chionoecetes > Chionoecetes opilio. The sequence goes on along the minus strand of JACEEZ010026160.1, from coordinate 345,563 downwards.
GAAAATCCGTGTGTACGAGTATTTCTTAATGATTCCAAAACATTCTACATCAACCTTAATTGGTGGCAATATTTTCAGGCAGAGCACAAAACGCAACGCGGTCTCAACTTTGCACTTTTACTGACTTTTGGGAATGGGTCCTCGCCCTTGGAGTCCGGCGGCCGAGGCTGCGCGCACCGCCACCATTACCGCCGCCACCATCACGCATAGCTGCCGGACCATCCTCGATAGTTCTGAAAAAATGGTTCATTAGGACTACCCTTAACAATGCGCTCTGAAGCAATAATTATGTTATTTCTTATATTAGTATTTTAAGATTTTAACAGTCAAACTTCCCTCAAGGCTTTAGATTCAACTTTCAGGTCAATCATTTTAATTCATCACAAAATGTTCTTAATATAAAGGCTGCTACACATACCGTCTATGAGTGTCCGCTGCCGATGCGACCTCGTGTCCTGCGCCTCAACCAACAATGAAGTGAGAGTGATGGGAGTGGAGGGAAGAGAGCCGTCGCTTGCGTCTGATATTGTCGTTCTCACCGATTAGCAAAACAACACTCATTCGATATCTCTTCTTTTCCCGTGCACCTTGGTATCCATCACTTAATGGAATCTTATTTTTTCACGCCAGTACTAGTAAAATAAAATCGATCACATCATCGTGAGTACATAGCTTACATTATGTTTTTTCGCACATTATTGTTTTGTTATGATTTGTACAGTGTTTGCCTCCTCTCACGGTACAAAACAGGCGAGATCTTAGCCAAAAGAACGGACAGGTGAAGGCGGAGCGTACAAGTAGTCCGGATTCATGTTGATTAGAGGTTATCCGCATTATGAAAATATGAAAAGCAATAATCCTAATAAATCATGACAGGGGTAATACTAAAGCGATGATTCATCATGAGGAAATGGCTGCAGGCAAGAATGAGCAAAGTGTAAAATAAAAAAAGACCGTAGAAATAAAAAACACAATCAGATGCAATATAGAAGAACTGTCGTAGGCAATTGAAATTCCACTTCATGAAAACTATAGATACTGAAGATAAGACAAATGGAAGACAAAGAAATGTATAAAATCTAATTAACATCAAAGAATAGAATAATTGTATTACAACTCTAGTCAGTATCACCAAAATAGATGGGAGGAAAGAAATAAGAGGGTTAAAACAAGTCATAAACAGGTTTTAGACAATAAGGGTATCTAAGATACCCTTATCTTACCCGCATCATGGCTGAACCTAAAGATGAAGAGGCACTAAGGACAAGGACTGAATAGCGGCAAGGACGGCAGCACTGTGGCGGACTGTACAGTACGTACATGTACATGCAGGAAAGGGCTAAGGGCCGTACTATTAGGGCCGTACTTTTAAAATCTTTCGCCAGGGCTGGCGAAAGCGTTCGCCAGGCGCTCAGTGATTTCTTACTTTTAAACGCCACGAGCGCTCCGCCAGGCGCTGCTCCGCCAGGGCTGGCGAAGGAGAAGTATTGGAATAGCCTGGCGAACGTGAGTTCTGGTGAGACGTCCCTCTCAACGGGCGATCAACATTTTTTGCATTCAGTTTATACTTTTTACAATACTACTAAGCATTTCATGAGATAGGAAACCTATTGCGACGGTAAATATGTGTATGGCAAGTTCTTTCATGGAAAATAAGTCATGTATATTATTTTCAAAACACCATCGAGGTTCCAACGCAGCTGACAGCACCAGACACCTCCACCCCCCCCGAGGTGAGTGTATTTTGCCTTTTCGTCCAATATATATTGGTTTAGGGACCATATTGCACAATATAATGTATACATTGGATGTTTTGGTGATGGCATCTTTACATTGAGTTATATCAGAGTCCTCTCACCCTCATAAGAATTTCAGTGAGACGTGACTATGATATCATTGTGCTCCCGCCACTAAAATATTTTATTTCTGTTGTATATCAGATAGAATTGAATGAGTTATTTTGTACAATATCAGGTTATGTTTTGGTGATGGCGTCTTTACATTGAGCTATGTCAGAGGCCTCTGACCCTCATATATTACACGTGAGACGTGCTTATAATAGTGTGCTCCCGACACTGTAAATTAGTTTTATTTGGTAAATTTTTACACTAGGACCAGAATTCTCTACACCTTTGGGAGTATGGTTTCTGTTTACCTTAATAGATTCTGAGAAACATTCTCTCAATGAGTTTCCGTCGCAAATCACTACTTTCGGAGATATAAGATGCTTTTAGTAGGAAGGGGAGTGTATAGGAAGGGGTGCAGTCAGTTCGTTCACAAGTTGTTTCGTACACCAGTAGATTAGTAGACCAAAAAGTTGTTTCGTAGTCTATATGAAACCATAGTCGTTTCGTACACTCAGCTCAGAGTTGAACTTTACTACTAGAGTTACGAAACGACATCACGTATGTACGCAAAACTCAAAATCAGTGTACGAAACAACTAACAAAACCTGGGTACGAAACTCCCTGTAACATATAGGAGATATGAAAATTAACTAACCTAACCCTACTGTTACAGGGAGTTTCGTACCCAGGTTTTGTTAGTTGTTTCGTACACTGATTTTGAGTTTTGCGTACATACGTGATGTCGTTTCGTAACTCTAGTAGTAAAGTTCAACTCTGAGCTGAGTGTACGAAACGACTATGGTTTCATATAGACTACGAAACAACTTTTTGGTCTACTAATCTACTGGTGTACGAAACAACTTGTGAACGAACTGACTGCACCCCTTCCTATACACTCCCCTTCCTACTAAAAGCATCTTATATCTCCGAAAGTAGTGATTTGCGACGGAAACTCATTGAGAGAATGTTTCTCAGAATCTATTAAGGTAAACAGAAACCATACTCCCAAAGGTGTAGAGAATTCTGGTCCTAGTGTAAAAATTTACCAAATAAAACTAATTTACAGTGTCGGGAGCACACTATTATAAGCACGTCTCACGTGTAATATATGAGGGTCAGAGGCCTCTGACATAGCTCAATGTAAAGACGCCATCACCAAAACATAACCTGATATTGTACAAAATAACTCATTCAATTCTATCTGATATACAACAGAAATAAAATATTTTAGTGGCGGGAGCACAATGATATCATAGTCACGTCTCACTGAAATTCTTATGAGGGTGAGAGGACTCTGATATAACTCAATGTAAAGATGCCATCACCAAAACATCCAATGTATACATTATATTGTGCAATATGGTCCCTAAACCAATATATATTGGACGAAAAGGCAAAATACACTCACCTCGGGGGGGGTGGAGGTGTCTGGTGCTGTCAGCTGCGTTGGAACCTCGATGGTGTTTTGAAAATAATATAAATTACTTATTTTCCATGAAAGAACTTGCCATACACATATTTACCGTCGCAATAGGTTTCCTATCTCATGAAATGCTTAGTAGTATTGTAAAAAGTATAAACTGAATGCAAAAAATGTTGATCGCCCGGTGAGAGGGACGTCTCACCAGAACTCACGTTCGCCAGGCTATTCCAATACTTCTCCTTCGCCAGCCCTGGCGGAGCAGCGCCTGGCGGAGCGCTCGTGGCGTTTAAAAGTAAGAAATCACTGAGCGCCTGGCGAACGCTTTCGCCAGCCCTGGCGAAAGATTTTAAAAGTACGGCCCGAGTGTCGTAACGAAAATATATATGCATACGATAATTTATACATACATATGTATATATCTTTATTTATCTATTCATGTATTCATTTATGAGTGTTTGAAAAATATCTAAAGTACAGATTCATTACGATACGATTAATGAATAATGAAATAGGTAGTGGGAGTTAGGAATGTATATAAATCACTA
>JACEEZ010026160.1:314248-336748 GCA_016584305.1 Chionoecetes opilio | reverse complement strand
AAAAAGTGGGTTGCGAGAATTGAGGAAACCTTGATGTAGGGTGATGGGTAATGGTGAGTGAATGGGTGGGGTGATGGGTAATGGGTGTGGGGTGATGGGTGAGTGAATGGGTGGGGGGTGATGGGTTGGGGGTGATGGGTGAGGGAATAGGTGCTGGGTGATGGGTAATGGTAAATATAAGCGAAAGTGTGTCTGTCTGTCTGTCTGTCTGTGTGTGTGTGTGTGTGTGTGTGTGTGTGTGTGTGTGTCTGGTATAGGTTCCGCCCCCCGTGGCGCAATCACCACATATGGCACATTTTTGGAACCGGGTTGACCAGGGGAAGGTTTTAAGCCCAATTATGAGATGATCCGATCACTTTTTTTTTTTTTTTAGCAGCCTATTAGCGATAATTGTGAAAAAAAAGTGGGTTGCGAGAATTGAGGAAACCTTGATGTAGGATGATGGGTAATGGGTGAGTGAATGGGTGGGGTGATGGGTAATGGGTTAGGGGTGATGGGTGAGTGAATGGGTGGGGGGTGATGGGTTGGGGGTGATGGGTGATGGGTGAGGGAATAGGTGGGGGGTGATGGGTAATGGGTGAGTGAATGGGTGTGTGGTGATGGGTAATGGGTGAGTGAATGGGTGGGGGGTGATGGGTAATGGGTGAGTGAATGGGTGGGGGGTGATGGGTAATGAGTGAGTGAATGGGTGGGGGGAATACATACATTTCTACATCCATGATTTCAGGAAAGTTAGAAGGGGCTATCTGGAGAGTCCGTGTTTGGTGGGCCGAAGGCCCACCACCAATAGCCCTCCACAGGAGCTAGCCAAAAAGTCCGCCCGGAGGGTGGCTTTGCGGCTAGTATATATATATGATGTATTTATGTATATATATATATATATATATATAATATATATATATATATATATATATATATATATATATATATATATATATATATATATATATATATATATATGTATATATATATATATATATATATAGTATATAGTATATAAGGACTAGAAGCTAGATTCAAGAGAAAATCAATTCTGCGTAGAAATCACTACTTAAAATCTAGGAACCCGACTAGGTCCCACAGAGGTATGGCACCTTTATCATGTAGGTACGTATTTACTTTTCCTCAGTCAATGCGTAATAATCATATGTCGGTATATACATTATTATTGTCACAGATGTCTCCTCAATAACTGCTTAACACCTGACAGTTTTCACGCCTTATCTGAGACTGATGCGAACAAACAAATGTTGCCACTGATAACACTTGTCTCGGGCAGGCAACGCGGCCGTGTTTCTCTAGGCCACACCAGGTAAGACTATTAGACTAGGCCACTCAAATGTCAGTGTATACTAGGCTTAAAAGAAAAAAATGTTAAAGATTTGTTCGTATTCTTGATTCGAGTCATGACACTTGGTCTTCTTTGTTCAGTAACTGTGAAGCAAATCAGAAAACTTGAAATTAATCTTATTTTCTTAAATAAGAATGTTATCTAGAACATTTTGATAATTATATTATATTCTGTATCACCCAGATTATGAAACAAAAGTACTCAGTTGCTTACTTTATGCAGGTGGTTGTGTTTTGCCTGAATGTAGGATCACAATAACGTATCGACCATGTACATCAGGCTTTAACACTAAAATTATAAATATGTTGTATCATGCTGATGGCGTGTTACAATTTAACGCAGAGATAACGGTCCTTCACCTGGAGGGCTTGGGTCATTACCTAGGGGGGCGTGAGCCAAGAGATAAAAAGTAAAAACTGTCAAGTATTAAACTTTAAGCTCGGCCTGCGCTTTAACATGAAGCTCGTTTTCGAGGGTGAACGAAGAAAGTCGCTACAGAGAAGAATGTATTGGTGAAATACTCTGCGATGAGTTTTTGTCATGTTTCACTAACTCCATAGACTTTTATATAATTAAGTATACTCTCGACATCCTCAGCGATCCCTATGACATAAGTATGTCGTCAATAAGCCCATACTTTAGCAACTTGCTTTCATATTTATTATTTGTTCATGTAAAGTATCAGTCAATAAAATGCGTTCTTTTATATATTTATCTTTCATATTTTTTTTTTCTCTCTCTCTCTCTCTTTCTCTCTCTCTCTCTCTCTCTCTCTCTCTCTCTCTCTCTCTCTCTCTCTCTCTCTCTCTCTCTCTCTCTCTCTCTCTCTCTCTCTCTCTCTCTCTCTCTCTCTCTCTCTCTCTCTCTCTCTCTCTTTATGTATATATATATATATATATATATATATATTCTATAATAATATAAGCGAAAGTGTGTCTGTCTGTGTGTGTGTGTGTGTGTGTGTGTGTGTGTGTGTGTGGTATAGGTTCCGTCCCCCGTGGCGCAAACACCTCATATGGCACATTTTTGGAATCAGGTTGACCAGGGGAAGGTCATAAGCCCACTTATGAGATGATCCGATCACTTTTTTTTTTTTTTTTTTTTAGCAGCCTATTAGCGAGAATTGTGAAAACAAAAGTGGGTTGCGAGAATTGAGGAAGCCTTGATGTAGGGTGATGGGTAATGGGTGAGTGAATGGGTGGGGTGATGGGTAATGGGTGTGGGGTGATGGGTGAGTGAATGGGTGCGGGGTGATGGGTTGGGGGTGATGGGTGAGGGGTGAGGGAATAGGTGGGGGGTGATGGGTAATGGGTGAGTGAATGGGTGTGTGGTGATGGGTAATGGGTGAGTGAATGGGTGGGGGGTGATGGGTAATGGGTGAGTGAATGGGTGTGTGGTGATGGGTAATGGGTGAGTGAATGGGTGGGGGGTGATGGGTAATGGGTGAGTGAATGGGTGTGTGGTGATGGGTAATGGGTGAGTGAATGGGTGGGGGGTAATGGGTGGGGGGTGATGGGTAATGGGTGAGTGAATGGGTGTGTGGTGATGGGTAATGGGTGAGTGAATGGGTGGGGGGTGAGTGAATGGGTGGGGGGTGATGGGTAATGGGTGAGTGAATGGGTGTGTGGTGATGGGTAATGGGTGAGTGAATGGGTGGGGGGTGATGGGTAATAGGTGAGTGAATGGGTGTGTGGTGATGGGTAATGGGTGAGTGAATGGGTGGGGGGTGATGGGTAATGGGTGAGTGAATGGGTGGGGGGTGATGGGTAATGGGTAAGTGAATGGGTGTGTGGTGATGGGTAATGGTTGAGTGAATGGGTGGGGGGTGATGGGTAATGGGTGAGTGAATGGGTGGAGGGCGATGGGTAATGGGTGAGTGAATGGGTGGGGGGTGATGGGTAATGGGTGGGGGGTGATGGGTAATGGGTGAGTGAATGGGTGTGTGGTGATGGGTAATGGGTGAGTGAATGGGTGGGGGGTGATGGGTAATAGGTGAGTGAATGGGTGGGGGGAATACATACATTTCTACATCCATGATTTCAGGAAAGTTAGAAGGGGCTATCTGGAGAGTCCATGTTTGGTGGGCCGAAGGCCCACCAAACACAGGTGGTGGGCCGAAGGCCCACCAATAGCCCTCCGCAGGAGCTAGCCAAAAAGTCCGCCCGGAGGGCGGCTTTGCGGCTAGTATAATAATATAAGCGAAAGTGTGTCTGTCTGTCTGTCTGTCTGTCTGTCTGTCTGTCTGTCTGTGTGTGTGTGTGGTATAGGTTCCGCCCCCCGTGGCGCAAACACCTCATATGGCACATTTTTGGAATCAGGTTGACCAGAGGAAGGTCATAAGCCCATTTATGAGATGATCCGATCACTTTTTTTTTTTTTTTTTTTCAGCAGCCTATTAGCGAGAATTTTGAAAACAAAAGTGGGTTGCGAGAATTGAGGAAGCCTTGATGTAGGGTGATGGGTAATGGGTGAGTGAATGGGTGGGGTGATGGGTAATGGGTGTGGGGTGATGGGTGAGTGAATGGGTGGGGGGTGATGGGTTGGGGGTGATGGGTGATGGGTGAGGGAATAGGTGGGGGGTGATGGGTAATGGGTGAGTGAATGGGTGTGTGGTGATGGGTAATGGGTGAGTGAATGGGTGGGGGGTGATGGGTAATGGGTGAGTGAATGGGTGGGGGGTGATGGGTAATGGGTGAGTGAATGGGTGGGGGGTGATGGGTAATGGGTGAGTGAATGGGTGGGGGGAATACATACATTTCTACATCCATGATTTCAGGAAAGTTAGAAAGGGCTATCTGGAGAGTCCATGTTTGGTGGGCCGAAGGTCCACCAAACACAGGTGGTGGGCCGAAGGCCCACCAATAGCCCTCCGCAGGAGCTAGCCAAAAAGTCCGCCCGGAGGGCGGCTTTGCGGCTAGTATATATATATATGTGTGTGTGAATTCATCTAGTTATATATTTATAGGACCTGAGCTACACTCGTATGCATATGGGTAAGCTACACTCGTATACACTACACTGTACACTCCTACATTTTATCATTCATCCTTAGTGCTCAGGTAGTAATGTTGGCCGAGACCATCACCTTGGGAGGCGGGTCACAAGCCTCGGCTAACACCCGGTATCCATTCACTGCTGGGTGGACGGCTTGGGTTTTGAGCCCAAAGCCTTGGGGTTTAAGGTAACGCCCATCTTTCTCCTCCCCGCCCGGGAATCGAACCCGGGACTTATCGGTTGTAAACCGAGCGTACTAACCACTACACTACAGAGAGAGAGAGAGAGAGAGAGAGAGAGAGAGAGAGAGAGAGAGAGAGAGAGAGAGAGAGAGAGAGAGAGAGAGAGAGGTGTGTGTGTGTGTGTGTGTGTGTGTGTGTATTTCTTTATTCATCTATAATAATATAAGCGAAAGTGTGTCTGTCTGTCTGTCTGTCTGTCTGTCTGTCTGTCTGTCTGTCTGTCTGTCTGTGTGTGTGTGTGGTATAGGTTCCGCCCCCCGTGGCGCAAACACCTCATATGGCACATTTTTGGAATCAGGTTGACCAGGGGAAGGTCATAAGCCCACTTATGAGATGATCCGATCACTTTTTTTTTTTTTTTTTTTTTAGCAGCCTATTAGCGAGAATTGTGAAAACAAAAGTGGGTTGCGAGAATTGAGGAAGCCTTGATGTAGGGTGATGGGTAATGGGTGAGTGAATGGGTGGGGTGATGGGTAATGAGTGTGGGGTGAGTGAATGGGTGGGGGGTGATGGGTGATGGGTGAGGGAATAGGTGGGGGGTGATGGGTAATGGGTGAGTGAATGGGTGTGTGGTGATGGGTAATGGGTGAGTGAATGGGTGGGAGGTGATGGGTAATGGGTGAGTGAATGGGTGTGTGGTGATGGGTAATGGGTGAGTGAATGGGTGGGGGGTGATGGGTAATGGGTGAGTGAATGGGTGTGTGGTGATGGGTAATGGGTGAGTGAATGGGTGGGGGGTGAGTGAATGGGTGGGGGGTGATGGGTAATGGGTGTGTGGTGATGGGTAATGGGTGAGTGAATGGGTGGGGGGTGATGGGTAATGGGTGAGTGAATGGGTGTGTGGTGATGGGTAATGGGTGAGTGAATGGGTGGGGGGTGATGGGTAATGGGTGAGTGAATGGGTGGGGGTGATGGGTAATGGGTGAGTGAATGGGTGTATGGTAATGGGTAATGGGTGAGTGAATGGGTGGGGGGTGATGGGTAATGGGTGAGTGAATGGGTGTGTGGTGATGGGTAATGGGTGAGTGAATGGGTGGGGGGTGATGGGTAATGGGTGAGTGAATGGGTGGGGGGTGATGGGTAATGGGTGTGTGGTGATGGGTAATGGGTGAGTGAATGGGTGGGGGGTGATGGGTAATGGGTGAGTGAATGGGTGGGGGGTGATGGGTAATGGGTGAGTGAATGGGTGTGTGGTGATGGGTAATGGGTGAGTGAATGGGTGGGGGGTAATGGGTGAGTGAATGGGTGGGGGGTGATGGGTAATGGGTGAGTGAATGGGTGGGGGGTGATGGGTAATGGGTGAGTGAATGGGTGGGGGGAATACATACATTTCTACATCCATGATTTCAGGAAAGTTAGAAGGGGCTATCTGGAGAGTCCATGTTTGGTGGGCCGAAGGCCCACCAAACACAGGTGGTGGGCCGAAGGCCCACCAATAGCCCTCCGCAGGAGCTAGCCAAAAAGTCCGCCCGGAGGGCGGCTTTGCGGCTAGTTCACAATAATTGCAGGTTTACGTCCCTCCTCACCAAGGATAAAAGAATCCTTGCTGCTTACACTACATCAATATAGGGCCGATTTCACATTCACTGTCATTCTGGACAGTGACGGACATTGTCGGACATTACAAACAGTATACATTACAAACGGACATTAATTATATTATTAATGTAGATGACAGGGATCGACTCGCCATGAAATATTGACTGGGGTGGCCAAGATTGGACACAGATCTAGTGTGGAGTGACCATGGCATATCCATTTCAATACATGGTTACATTTTCAATAAATCTCAGATTCATATCTGGGGTTACCAATGATATTTCAACCACCTCCTTAATCCGCCGCCGGTAGGTGGAGGTGGATGTGGTATATAGGCTACTAGCCTCTAGGATGTGATGCTGTCAAGTGTAATTTATTTAGGTGGAGTTAGGAATGGTGTCTGGGTGGAGTTATGTGGAGGGAATGGAACCAAAAGGCTGTGAAATCGGCCCCTAAAGGTGGTCTACGTGTCTTCTTGTGACCTTTTCTGCTTATAATCGCTTTGTAGGTCGTCTGTCAAGCTCGGGGTCGAACTTGACACATTTCTTCCTTCTTTGCCCCTCTGTAGTCCTTTCTTTCCCTGCCACCTGTGGGGAGAGAAGGGCACAACAGGGCAGTATATACACAGACATAAGTCCCTCCTATCAACTACCCTCCTATACGTCTTCTACATTCCCACGCAATCTTTTTTCCCCAAGCCCTGTGCACCTACCAAAATGGCGTCGTGTTGGTGACGCACTGTACACTTTAATTCAAATCATATCTATGTTAAATTGGGATTACACATGGCACTTGGAAATATAATAGAAAACGTTTCATGATGACACTACATGCAAATAAATCTATGTAATACATATGCTAGATTATGAATATACTCAGTGAACTGTTGTAAAGGTTTTAGGTTTGTTGTCGGTAAACAAGTGACCGGTGCTGCGTGTCGCCCACCTGCCACAACAACACCCCGAGGGAGGCGTCGCTGCAGCCTGCCAGCAACACACCATGTCCCGCTTCACTCCATGGGTTGTGGCGTGCGTGGCAGCCCTCAGCGTGGCCTGCAATGACGCCGAGGAGCAGTGCCACACCTTCGCCGGGGGAGCCGTGTACCCCAACACCGAGGGACGCGCCTCGGGACACAACCTGCAGTGGACCTCGGCCATGAGTAGGTCTTGAGTGCCTTATGGTGCCATTCTTCTCCATCTAACAGTGTTTGTGGTGCCATTATTTATCATTTGATTGGGTTAATATGGAGGAGAGTGTCACGTTCGTTTTCAGAGACACCAACTACTTTTTCTTGGCCTACAATAGGTGCTTGTTCTAATGGTGCTAGTTTTATTTTGCGCAAACCAAAAAAAATAAAAAAAATAAATTATATTTTGTGGTTAAGGTTAGGTTAAGTTTCTTTAAAACTTGTTGGGTTAGGTTAGGTTAGGTTAGGTTAGGTTAGGTTTCATTAAAACATAAGGTTAGGTTAGGTTTCATTTTTTTTTTTATTTTTTTTTTTTTTTTTTTTTTTTTTGGTTTGCGCAAAATAAAACTAGCACCATTAGCACAAGCACCTATTGTAGGCCAAGAAAAAGTAGTTGGTGTCTCTGAAAACGAACGTGAAACTCTCCTCCATAATTACCTATCCTTCCCAAAGTTTTCGGTAAATTTTCGTTATTGGACACCATCGCTTTCGAGGCCGAAACATTGTTTTCCTCAATAGTTTTTGGTGTGTTTTGAATTAATCTGGCACTCGTTTTTGACGGAAATCAATGGTACATGGAACTCTCGCCGATTGGAATTCTTGCAGTCGTTGGCGAGTGTTCCTATTTTCGGCGACAGTTCCAGTTCTTTAACTTGATGTTAAGAGTACCCAATATATACATTTAAATGTAAATTAGTACTTGCAACCAGTAATTGAGTACGAGGTCAAAAGTACTCATTTCCCATGTATTTTGATGTGTTATGACTGATGGTCACATTTAAAGTCGTCGGAAATGCCTTATATTGCAGTTATCCCCCCCTCCATAACAAACCTGGCGACCCGTCGGGAACACGGGGTCTTGGGGGGGGAAAGTGACAACTAGTTCTGTAAGGGTAGTATATTATGTGGATGACATAAAATATATCCGGAAACACTGGGATGACATAAGGCCGAAAGTACATAAAAATATATTACCGATAAAGTCTACGGAAATTACTTGCATATTTTTTGGGGGAAAATCTCTAGTTAATTCTTTAACTACAACAGTAAAATTACAGTTTAATAAATACATGGTCATTGGTTACGTCTTAACCCCCCCCCCCCCCTAGTTCACTAACCTAACCTCGGCGTTGGTTGAGAAGCCTAACCTAAAGCAGAGATAAAGGGGGGATAACTGCAAAATTATGCATTTTCGATTATTTTGAATATGACCATCATTCTTAATGCATAAAAATACATAGGAAAAGAGTACTTCTAACCTTGTGCTCAGTTACTGGTTGAAAGTACCAAAATACCCATTTAATTAGCTTTTACCCGTATTTATGCAATCATGGATTAAATACCAGCAATAGTTATGTCATGTTATGATCAGTTATGTTATGTTAGTGAACTAGCGGGGGAGTATGGCAGTTAAGTCAGATTATGTTACCATTGTACATGTATTTTATTAAAACAGCTGTTTTACAGTTTTTTGGAGCAAACGAAAAATGTGGTATCCAATAATGAGATAGCATACCCTTTATTCTTCCTTTTAACATATTAAAAGTGAAACTGTCGCCAACATTTTTTAAGTCAGCGAGTGTTCCACTGTCGGTGAGAGTTCTCAGTTTGTGCTTCGGCGAGAATTTGGAGACAGTTTCATAAACCAGATCAATGTTTGGTAAACCAAATCAAGGTTTGGTAAACCAAATCAAGGTTTGGTAAACCAAATCAAGGTTTGGGTAAGGTTTTGTTGAGTTATTTAGGTTGAATAAGCCAATCTGATGGTGTGCGACTGCCCGGCTGCTGTGGTTGGTTGGCGGCCACCTACTCCTGCAGAATGTTTACTGCAGTGAGTTGGGATCCTTCCCTGGGTGTTGTCATTTCCCTAGAACACAAAAAAGATAAAGCTGTGATTTGTGTACTTGTTTTGTGCACTTGTTTGGGAGAAGGCCAAATTATATCGAAAGTTAGGATATTTTTAGATTGTGGTTGATATATGATATAAATTGCATATGATCTTTAATCTTCACATAGACTTTCATGAAGAGAAAAATAGTTTTATTAAGTGTCTAGATGCATCTTCTCTGCCAATGAACTAGGTAGGTACAGTAGGTAACTAAGGTTACCTACTGTAGACAGCATGATACTGTTTCAGGAATCCCTAGCCAGTTTTATACTCCATTATGCAGGTTGAATCCATGATATGCTTTCACCTCCATAAAGTTTATGATTTGCTATGTGCAGTCTATTTTAAATTCACTACTAAAGTGGATGTGAGGATTCTCTCATGCTCATTGACAAAGGATAGTTATGTGACTTTTAGTAACAAACAACTCTTTTATTTATCTGATATTGCTTTATAAAATTATGATCTGCATTATATTACTACAAACAACTCTTCTGTCTATCTGATATTGCTTGATATAATTATGATCTGCATTATATTACTACAAACAACTCTTCTACCTATCTGATATTGCTTGATATAATTATGATCTTCATTATATTACTACAAACAACTCTTCTATCTATCTGATATTGCTTGATATAATTATGATCTTCATTATATTACCACATAAATACATATATTGTTTATTGTATCCATATCTATCTTTCATTCATTCTTAATCTCTCTCCTTCTAGTAAGTAAACCTGCACCGGTTTGGGAAGGAACTGCTGTTATTGATGGACAGTTTCAAGAGCTGAAGCTGTCAGACTACCGTGGGAAATACATGGTCTTCTTTTTCTACCCAATGGATTTGTAAGTGTTCTTTAGATATCACAATTAAGCTATCTTTTTTTTTTTTTCCCTTAATGTCAGCAACTTGTTCGTTCAATCTCTTAAAATGTGTCACTGTTGTTGCTACTTTTTTATGATATATATTATAAATATCTTTCAGCCCAAACATGCTGAATATTTGCATGTTCAGTGCTGAGTCATAAATCACAGACCAAGAAACAAACAAAGTCAAAAATTTCTGTATTGCAGTTCATTAACAGAACAGATGTTTTAAGACTCATTTGACATTTCCATAGTAAGCACAAATATGTCCTCTTATAACTGTTAATGACAAACAAAATGAGTTAAAAGGTGTAGGTTGAACAAGCTCTCTATCTGATCTAAAAAGGTGGCCTGGCCTAAAGGCTTCAAAAATGCTCCCAACTTTTTTTCAGGGTTTTGGCCAAATAGTCTATGATGAAAATTTCGATCAATATTTATTATCATATTCTATTATGTCCATTTAATGTAAGTCCATCCAACATGTTGGTACCTCTTACATTCTTATGTGTCAGTCATGCTACATTTAGAATGTTACCCTACTCTCATCCATAGGAGAAAGTATTAATTGACACTTTTCTTTCAGCACATTTGTGTGTCCGACAGAAATCTTAGCATTCAATGACCGAGTTGAAGAGTTTCGAGCATTGAATACAGAAGTGGTGGCATGTTCTATTGACTCTCACTTCACTCACCTGGCGTGGACCAATACTCAACGAAAGGTGAGCTGATACAGATAAGATTCTTGATAAGAGTCATTCTAACATGAGTGAAGACAGGTAAGTTACTAAGTTTCAATAAAAATTCAATTAACCATTTCATTATTGTGTTACAGTATCTGTAGACCAAATAATTCTTATTAGATTGAGGATTGTAATTGGGAAGAAAGAAGATTTGCTGCCTCCCACCCTTCTCGGGATCTGAAGGTGGGCACCTGAGCTGCCTCCCACCCTTCTCGGGATCTGAAGGTGGGCACCTGTGCTGCCTCCCACCCTTCTTGGGATCTGAAGGTGGGCACCTGTGCTGCCTCCCACCCCTCTCGGGTTCTGAAGGTGGGCACCTATGCTGCCTCCCACCCCTCTCGGGATCTGAAGGTGGGCACCTGTGCTGCCTCCCACCCCTCTCGGGATCTGAAGGTGGGCACCTGTGCTGCCTCCCACCCCTCTCGGGTTCTGAAGGTGGGCACCTGTGCTGCCTCCCACCCCTCTCTGGATCTGAAGGTGGGCACCTGTGCTGCCTCCCACCCCTCTTGGGATCTAAAGGTGGGCACCTGTGCTGCCTGCCTCCCACCTCTCTCGGGTTCTGAAGGTGGGCACCTGTGCTGCCTCCCACCTCTCTCGGGTTCTGAAGGTGGGCACCTGTGCTGCCTCCCACCCCTCTCGGGTTCTGAAGGTGTCTGTCTTTGGTGCTTGCTTTCTCTACTGGAAACTGAAGTCAGGGAAATTGTCTGCCTACTCTCCCTATCGAATGCTCTCCCTCTTGGATACTGACACTGCAAACCAATGCTGCCTCCTGTTAATCCCCATTGCTGAAAGCTAGGACTTTTGATGTCTTCCATCTTTCACAGGTATGAAAGTTGTGGACCTTTGCTGCCTTCTGCCCCTGTCATGTGTTGAAGGCAAAGACATTGCATTTCTCAATCTTCTCAGGCTCTTAAGGCATTCGCTGCTTCCTACACAAATAAGGTACTGAAGGTGCCAAAATGTCACACTCCATCATTTTTGGGTGGTTAAGACACTGACCTTTGTTGATTCCTTCGCCTCGTAGATGCTGAATGTGCACTTCTTTGCTGCCTCCGGGCACTCAGCAGGGGCGTATATTCAGGGTGTGCTGGGTGACCACTGCACACCCACCTAAGATGGTAACTCATCGTAAATAATTGACTCACTTGGTAATGTAATCATGGATCATAATGGGAAACTAGTTTTTCTGTCCCCTGTTATGAAGTATTGTGTAACATTTTCTGAGACTGCTGCACACCCCATATTTAGTTGTATTATGATGTGGCATCGGGCAGATAGTTGGAAAATGCAAGACTGGCAGAATTAAAGGGCGAAGGGTGTGGGACACGCCCCCGCACATGTGTGTTTGTTTTCGTGGTGAGAAGTATATATAAACTCATTATGCTAAGATAATAACTTGCAATTTGTAATCCATTCTATGTATATGGAAATAGCCTAAAGGTTTTTTTTTAATTAATACAGACACTAAAACTCTTATAACTGCAATGTATAACTCTGAATTTGATATAACTCGGCAAGGCAAAGACAGTCGGCAGAAAGTCTACGGGAATTACCGTATTTTACGTCTTATAAGACGCACTTTTTCCCCCAAAAAATACCCTGAAAAACACTCATGGATCTTCCAAGACGAATGTTGTAGGAGGTTAGCTTAGGTAGCTATTCAATTCAGCCTCTTATTAGTCCTTGAGCCAGACCAAAAGTAATGCTCCGGCGGGGGGAGTAATTCTCATTATGATTTTCCATTAGACCAATGTTTCAAGTGTCAGAAAAGGTGTGATGGACATCTGAGAACGGTAGCTTAGTGCCCGGATGGACGCCATCTTTGAAACCACCCAGCTCGAAAATGCCCATTTGGTGGGGTACATTGTTGCACGTGTATCTGGACTTCTATACTAGCTATCGATGTGCGGTTGACGACTAAATATACGTCCAATGTGTACCGTCTAAATAAAAAATAATATGAAGCATTTTGTTATAGATTAATTATTATAAAAATCAATTATCGAAAAAAAATCATATATTTTTCAATATTTTATTATTAGACTTGTACTTTTTTTAGTGAAACAACACTGGTATGATTTTCCAAATTATGCATTTTGCTACACCGTTTATCTGTCTATAAAAATAACTCAACAAGTACAACATATCATCCACCACGAGTTTACAACAAATATATGTAAAGAGGCATAAAATGACTTCGGCCGCCGCTGGCATTATCTATTCTGACGATAACGCAAGTTAGGAATGTCGCACGGAGAGGATTTTAACACCATACGATATCTAATAAGCAGGCGGAAATTGTTACATAGGAAATCTGCACTTTGGTGGCCATCTTGGATTTCAAAATGGCCGCCAATTATATTAATTATTCATTACTAGAGTTTGGAAAGACGTATGGAGCTGATTTTAACACCATACAATGTATATTCCTAATAAGTAAGCGGAGGTATCATTGAACATGTCATGTTTTAGTCAAATAACACCGGTATGATCTTCCAAATTATACATTTTGCTAAACCGTTTATCTGTCTATAAAGATTTTCTGGCAATTTGGCCTGCATTATAATAGAGAACAACATATGCTATACAATATACAGTGCACACAAAGTTAATCATCAGAGTCGCCATCAGAGTCATTGGCATCCTGAGCCACGATAGCATCATCCTGCACCATGTTGGAGCATCCCTGCAGCTTACACACAACAGTGCACTTTAACCCATTCAGTATGCAGGAGCAATCTGACGGTCGACACGTCCTTCTGCATGTGCATGAGATGAGATTCAAGACGACATCTGGAGCTGGTAGACCCGCCATCCATCGGATTTTGAGCGAACCGCCATCATCGAGTACCCAGCCATGTCCTGCTGATGGTGCTGGGACGTCTGGCAGGTTTTCAAGGCTGCGTCGCCAGATAGCCGCCTGATAGTTGGCCCTAAGCGTATGCTGCATCAAGGAGTCTTCACAAGGCGGCAATTGTCCAGATTTGATCTGGCCCTTCTTTGCACAGAACATGTGATAACGGAGTGAATTAGCACCGACAATCTTCGTGTTCCTGGCGTACAGCTGACACGTGAAGGCCTGAATGCTATTGAAGACGTCTGTTGGTACATTCCACGAAGATCCCAGATCTGTGAATGCTTGAAGATACAGATCATTCGCTTGCACAAGCTTCAAAGCCTTTATCTTTCCTTGGCTAGCCAGAGCACTAACAGTGTCACACCCGCTCCATGCATGAAGCCCTGGCAATGCACTGCAAACTCCAGACCCCAATACCGCAGCCAACTTTCCAACGTCAATCATTCTGACTCGAACCTTTGTTCCTCGTCTGATGAAGAGCTGACTATCGATGGTTCTGCTGAGTTGAAGACTGATGATCAGAACGTCGGTGTCATCTGCCACTAAGATGATCGTCTTGTAGTGGGTAGCGGCGTGCTTTGCGTGGAGAAACATACGCGTGTCTGCTTCCTAACTAATGGTAAAATATAGGTTTGGTTCCAGGACCCCATCAATTAAAAAAAAAAAAAGGAAAAAAAAGACATGTTTTCAAGCTAAAATAAACTATAGCAAACACAACAAACACACAGCGTCTATATTACCCTCACTGTACTACCTATTCTGTAGAAAAAGCATTCTGAAAGAGAAAATAGCACACAAAATAACATAACTGCACATTAATTAAACATAAAACATGCATAACAAGCAAAAAAGACGTTGTAACGTATGGGACACCACGTGATACAAGAGAAGGTAGTGTAGCGGTTCCAAGGTTGGGGCCCCACACCTGCTAATTACCCCTAAAGGTCAGGCCGCGCCATATGCTTAATTACCCTTCAGGTCACGCCTTGCTAGAGGTGACCTGACTGCGGTCCCAAGGTTGGGGCCGCACACCTGCTAATTACCCCTAAAGGTCAGGCCGCGCCATATGCTTAATTACCCTTCAGGTCACGCCTTGCTAGAGGTGACCTGACTGCGGTCCCAAGGTTGGGGCCGCACACCTGCTAATTACCCCTAAATGTCAGGCTGCACCATATGCTTAATTACCCTTCAGGTCACGGATTGCTAGGGGTGACCTCACTGGGGTCAACCAAATCCCCCTTTGTCCAGCCCGGGAGTGTTAGGGCGAGCATTTTGAACTTGATAATTTTACTCACCCCAGTTTGAATGTCGTATCATTGGATTTTCAATCTCGTATATTGAAAATAGACCCTAATTTACACATCCCATATCATTGGATTCTCGTATACCGAATGCTCGTATACCGGGACCTCCCTGTACATACCTATTAAGAAAATTTAGAATACCATAAGACATTCAATTCAACTACCTATCTGTCCTCACCCTGTGATGTTTACACGGTACTGGCGGGAGCCTTCCCGCCCCGGCAGATTGGCGCCAACAGCCACTTCGTGAATAAGGAACTTTGTTACATTAGATGAAATTTTTTATATATATGTATATGCAGCCACCACAAATACTACACGCATACAGGAAAATTCAAACAATACGTGGTGAGGTACAGGAGGCAGGTAACGTAGTGAGGCACGGGAGGACGTGAGAGGTGTTTACACTCAGGACAACAAAGCCAAACTCAGCTGATCGGCACGCCAGGCATGCAGCTGCACACCGCCACGGTCGGGATTTTCACTCCCGCTGTCCGACCTGCGTGTACATGTTCAGCCAGCCAACATAACAATTTACTTATACTATCGCATACAAGCTAGAAAATAAAAATGGCTGATGAGCAGTGCTGAATCGGGCAGGGGTGATAACCCCCGCCCAAGAGGACTCAGTAGAGAGGAAAGTGTCCTGGAGAAAATTTGTCTGCGCTTCTAACGAACGCTGTGGTGGTTGCCTGGGGCCGTTCTATAGCTCATTCAAAAGCTCTCGTCGTGCTCCAGATGGACAAAATCGTAGTTTATTCAATTTCTCAATTCCAATATTCGAAAACGATAGTCAAAGTTTAGTACTGAGAGACATCCATCTGGTTGTGTGCGCACGCTTAAAAGGTGATAGAAACGTCGATTGTCCTAGACTATTCTGACTATTATTTACGTATGGATAATATTGCTGCAATATTAATATTATTTACGTATGATATATTATTTAATTAGAAAATTTCTAGAAAATCGGTGGTATTCGGTTTTATTATATATCTATAATAATATAAGCGAAAGTGTGTCTGTCTGTCTGTCTGTCTGTCTGTCTGTGTGTGTGTGTGGTATAGGTTCCGCCCCCCGTGGCGCAAACACCTCATATGGCACATTTTTGGAACCGGGTTGACCAGGGGAAGGTCATAAGCCCTCATATGGCACATTTTTGGAACCGGGTTGACCAGGGGAAGGTCATAAGCCCACTTATGATATGATCCGATCACTTTTTTTTTTTTTTTTTTTTAGCAGCCTATTAGCGAGAATTGTGAAAACAAAAGTGGGTTGCGAGAATTGAGGAAGCCTTGATGTAGGGTGATGGGTAATGGGTGAGTGAATGGGTGGGGTGATGGGTGAGTGAATGGGTGGGGGGTGATGGGTGAGGGGAAAAGGTGGGGGGTGATGGGTAATGGGTGAGGAATGGGTGGGTGATGGGTAATGGGTTTGGGGTGATGGGGTGAGTGAATGGGTGGGGGGTGATGGGTGAAGGGAATAGGTGGGGGGTGATGGGTATGGGTGATTTAATGGGGGTGTGGTGATGGGTAATGGGTTTAGTGAATGGGTGTGTGGTGATGGGTAATGGGTGAGTGAATGGGTGGGGGGTGATGGGTAATGGGTGATGGAATGGGTGGGGGGACTTAGACCTGTTCAGAAAACAATTTTTTTCCTATTTTTAAAACCCCCTGCAAGGTTTCCCATGCTTTTTGACCTGGAAAAGCCGAAAATCAAAACATTTTGAGCTAAAATGTCAGGAACCTTTTCCTCATTGGACCTCAAGATATTAAGCCCCGCGACAGTAGAAAAGCGCCTAATTTTGCCTTCCGCCAGACTTTTTTTCACCTGAGACTTTTGTTACAATTGGGATAGAACAACAAATTGGGTATCAAAATTGAAGCATTTTTAATATTATTTCTAAAAGAAACAATCCAAGTAAACATTCAAGAAAAAAAGACATCATATCCAGAAAAAAAGCAAAATTTTCTGAAATTTCATATAAATTTCATAAATATTACAATCTTGACATCAAAAAATGTGTGACAAAGACTCTAAAAACTATTTTCAAGTGGCAGAAAACTCTATTGTCTATGTCAGAAGGACACTTCACAGTAATTTTTTCAGATTTTTGCTTCTTGAAGCTATCAAATCGCTCAGGGTTTTGTATTCCACAGTTTGAAAGAAGGTACTGTTTTGCTGAGAATCTGTGGTAATGATGTTTGCGAAATCAGTCATCATCTTGACTCCCCGCTAAAGCAATGTCATTCACTACTTTTACATTGCTGACATTTTCCAGGGCCTTGCTGTAGTCATCACTCCTTGGCCATGTCGCCACGGGTTGCAGAACCCAGTCATACTCAATGCCAGGGTGTCAAGCAGAAGATGACTCTGGACCAACTAGATCAAGCCAGAGTCGTCTTGGCTGTAACCTGAGGGAACATAGGTTTCCCTCGTCTGAAGTTTATCTGGCTTCTCAGTGGCGTGCAGCTTGGCAGCAATGTCCTGCTTCTCTTTGTCACTGAGTCTGCTACCGAAAAAGAGCAAAACGGCACAACCTCCTGTGTCAGGTACCACTTGTGGTTTTTCAAGTTTTTGTAGCACTGCCTGAGCAATCTCTGGATCTGTTCTCTTGAACTTCATCATGTCCTTCATAAAAATTTGCAGATCATTTGCAGGAGCACCCTGCAGCAAGTGTAGATGACATCCAATGGGTGTATAGAACAGTCCTGGGAAAAGAGGTTGAGGCGTTCCAGCTTCACAACAGTTTCTTCATCGTACTCCAGCTGCTCAGCAAACATGAACATCTTCATAGATACAGGTTTCTGGCCCATCCACCTGGCCTGATGAATGGCTCCAGGATGACTCCAGTGGATTCCGCGGGGAGGCGTGTCCCCAAAGGGACGATCAGTGTAAGGCTCAGCCATCTCACGGTAGTCAGCTCTAGGAGGCTTCTCCGACCTCAGATTTCCTGTAGTATTTCCTTGCACTCTTTCTTCTTTTTATTCAACCATTTTTGTCTGATGGACAGGGTTGTAGGGTTGTCTGTGGTAAGATCTGTCCAAACGTCCTTGAAGTGCTTAAACCCAAAAGGTTCTCTGGGCTCTTGACCTTGCCAAACAGATTCTCCCATACAGCACCAACCGGGCACTTCTAGAATGTGGTGTCTGCAGGCCAGGTAGAACACCTTCCTGTCAAGCTGTTGCTCCAGAAGCTTGGCAGCTCCCCGATGTATCTCCACGGGTTGCGGGCCGTTGTGTCAAACAAAAGGGCAGTGATCACTCCGTAAGCCCCCATGCCTCCAGCAAATCCATGGATGCCTCTGCCTGAGCCGTTCCTGTTGAGCTGTCTTATCACTGGTACTCCCAGTAGCTTGCCTTCAGGATATGCAGGTGGTCCGGGAGACAAGCACAGCCAGAGTCTCTGACGTGGTCCCAGGATCACTTCCCAGGACATCTCTCAGCATCTTGCCATCCCATTGGAGAGCAGCATACTTGGGAGGGTCCTCGCTAAATGCTGCATGTACTCCTGGCTGATGTGGTACCTTGTCAGCATCCTGTTCCGTCTCGTTTTTGAGGTTGAGATGCCCAAACTTGTCCAGGTCAGCTCCACCAGCCTTCAATGTAGCAGAGACTAAGGCTGTCACTTGATTGTCAGACAATCCCAGACGATCAGCGGTACTGCAGATGTCAACACACTCCATGACCTCCTGGAAATGTGAGAGTCACAGTGTCTTGGTGATGTGAACATCCAGGGCGAGGTTGTGGGGAATCCATGTCCTCTGCATTCCCTTCACTGTCGGTTGGGTCAGCCCAGGGAGACACATCAGCAGCAGTCCTTCGGGTGTGTGGGAGCTGAAAAATTGTAGAAATTTTTGTGACAAATTCATATCTTGTCCTCTCTCTGCTGCCCGTCTTGCAGCCCTCTCTGCTTGCTGCTGGGGCCGTGACTCAAATATCTTGTCATGACCAGACATGTGGGGCCCTTTCTCTCTGTCTTCTGATCCTGGTAGAACCTGATGTCCTTGTCCTTCTTTCCCTTGATAGCAGTCGGTTTCTCTCTATTTCCTGAATGGCATCTGAAGCTCCTATGTCGAAAAAGGCTATCTAATTCCCGGACAAAGGCACTCCTTTTCCCCCCAGGGTCACCTGTTCTACCTTTATTCCTTGTAGATCTCTGTGCTTTTTGTGAAGTGGGCATGAAATGCTGCGCTGCATTTACTTGGTCATGGTCTTGATCCTAGCCATCTGCCAGAATGGGATGATAGCCTCCACTGTTTCATTGGCGAGGTCTTGATGTTAGGGTTCCTGTATTTTCTGGCAAACTCTGGAGGGAGGGAAGTACTGAAGGGCCTGTCTGTTGGTGGGTAACTGGGAGCCATGATGCTGGATGATGGGTAGCAATCAGGAAGGTTTCTGTAGCAGATCTAGTAGCAGGGCGGGGTGACGCTTGTCTCTGGACTGAGGTGGAGGTTCTGAGATGTCAACTTTGCGTCCTCGGAGCTCCTTGCTTACTGCCATAGTTTAAGTTATCTTGTGAAGTATCTCTGGATTTGTTAGCAGGTTTCAACAGATCTGCAACAAACATAACAGACCATTAGATGTCATGCTAAAACCATTGGAATTTTGACTAGAGTGAAATAATTATATTTAGTTTAATTTTTTTGAAAATTTGTCTGTAAATATCACATGTAATATTTCCATAAATGTTTCTATGCATTTTGATGTTTCAGTCAGCATCTAATTACTTGCTTTAACCTGCTTATGCCCATTTATTGGTAAATAGTTATTGGTAAATATTGAAAAAATAGGCGAAAACAAACATCAAAATGCTCCGAAACTGGCGTTTCAGAAAACGTGTATAGAATAGAACTTCATGCTTCATGAGGCAAGGGTTCCTGACATTTTGGCTTATAATGGTTGTAATTTTCGAGTTTTCCAGGTCAAAAAGCATTGGAAACCGTGCAGGAGGGTATAAAAATAGGAAAAAATTGTTTTCTGAACAGGTCTAGGTCACTGGGGGGTGATGGGTAATGGGTGAGTGAATGGGTGTGTGGTGATGGGTAATGGGTGAGTGAATGGGTGGGGGGTGATGGGTAATGGGTGAGTGAATGGGTGGGGGGGTGATGGGGAATGGGTGAGTGAATGGGTGGGGGGTGATGGGTAATGGGTGGGGGGAATACATACATTTCTACATCCATGATTTCAGGAAAGTTAGAAGGGGCTATCTGGAGAGTCCATGTTTGGTGGGCCGAAGGCCCACCAAACACAGGTGGTGGGCCACAGGCCCACCAATAGCCCTCCGCAGGAGCTAGCCAAAAAGTCCGCCCGGAGGGCGGCTTTGCGGCTAGTGTTACAATATAGGTGGTATTAAGTAAAACATACATCCCAGCCACCTGCACGTGGTGCAGGGCGGAAACGATAACGAATTGTTGTCGGCTAAGAGCTGGGACCATTGATGTTTCATAGGTAGTGCACACCTTACATTTCACATGGAAAAGGAGAGAAACAAGTAGAAAATGCTTCAGGGTAGCCCTGAAGACATGAAAAAGGGAAGATGACTCTTGCGGGTATTGTTTTGTAGATCAAGAAGTGTCAAGAAGAAGGGAAACAAGGCTAGTGTGGACATGGGAAAGATTGCGAAAGAATAGAAACAAGGTGGCAAAGATGCCTTTGGACATGAGAAAGATTTGGCAAGGAAAGAAACTAAGTGTAACTCACCATTTGTCCTACCACGAGTGGAGTCATCTTCGCCTTTTGGCATTCCGCCACGATTTTCAGCATTTTCCCTGTTACATTGGCCCTCGCTATAAGTCACGGCTGCTTTTCAGTTTTGTAGCAGTTCCATTGCGCTCCTGTTCCATTCATAGAAAGTGTTAGGACTGGCTTGTGCAGCTGATGATGTATTTGGTGTGCTTGCAACTGATCCGAGAGCCTTGCAAACTATTGCGATTAATAAGACACCGGAATCAAGTCACCTCAAATAATTACGTGAAATTGTCGGGCCTCGAGTCCCCCTGTGATACGTACCCAACCCCGAACCCGAGTGAGGGGTTGTAAGGCCCGGGCCAGTCTCTCAGTCTTACACTACTGCGCCGTAGGGTACCGGATCCCATATGCCTAGTTTAGTCCTATTCCCAGTATGCACATTATGTCTCCTTCCGGTCTCCTTCCTGTGTCTTGAGTAACACTTGCCCCAATCCATGCTTACAACACAGTATCAGCTGGGAGGCTTCCATTTGTAAGGCAAGGGTTGATGGCTCCATGCCAAAAGGCGAAGATGACTCCACTCGTGGTAGGACAAATGTTGAGTGATACCTAGTTTCTTTCCTTTCCAAATCTTTCTCATGTCCAAAGGCATCTTTGCCACCTTGTTTCTATTCTTTCGCAATCTTTCCCATGTCCACACTAGCCTTGTTTCCCTTCTTCTTGACACTTCTTGATCTACAAAACAATACCCGCAAGAGTCATCTTCCCTTTTTCATGTCTTCAGGGCTACCCTGAAGCATTTTCTACTTGTGAAGATAATAAACAGTGAGTGTGTTCGTGTGTGAAAATGACTTTATATTGGACAACAGTTTTGGTGGGGGGGGTTTTCTTAGAAATTTCTTTCCAAAATCAGGGTGCGTCTTCCAAGATGCAGCGTCTTATAAGCCGTAAAATACGGTACCTACTTTTTCAGGAAAATTCTTAACCTAACCTAATGAAGCATTTTTGACGATTTTGAATGTCACCATCATTCTTAACACATCAACATGTATAAGAAAAGAGCACATCTAACCACATACTCAATTACTGGTTGAAAATACCAAAAAACTGAAAAAAGTTGTAAAATATGTTGTCATCTTGGGGATCCGGGCACCAATTAAAATTATTACCATTAGTTCTATTGTTCGGCTATCGTGATTTTGGCTATAGCGCGCTTATAGCGGCACCAATAAGGCACGATAGCAGAGGGTTGAGTGTACTGTATTTACAAAATTTTGAATTTTTACCCATATCAGGAGGGCTTTTGCATAACTCGGCATATTGAATAGCTCGGCAAGGCCAGAGCCCCTATCGTGCCGAGTTATAATAATTTTAGTGTACTTATGTCGGCGTGGTATGTTGAGCACGGCAGCAGGGAACACACCCGGTGACAATAACCACCATGTACAACTGGCTCTCAGGTGTTGAGGGTGTCAACCTGTGCTCTCTACCAACCTTGATTATTATTTTTTTAGGAATAATATGACCCTTATAAAGGATACACTGTACATCATACCGGACCCCCCAAAAAAAGAATTTTTATTTCAGGATGGTGGTCTAGGTAAGCTGAAGATTCCTCTCCTATCAGACATGACTCACAAGATTTCCAAAGACTATGGAGTATATTTAGAAGATCAAGGTATTGCTCTCAGGTAAGTCAGCCTCGCAAGTGTTTTATTATAGCTTTTTTTATTATAACATAGGGCTTTAAAGAAATTCTGAAAAATTCCTGAAATATAGATTGCATATTTTATTTTTTTTCATGCACAAGGCTTTCTCCCAAACATGTGGGGTTGC
>JACEEZ010026160.1:269248-309248 GCA_016584305.1 Chionoecetes opilio | reverse complement strand
TCCACCCAGCGGTACGGATGAGGTTGAGCCTTAAGGGCGTCCTTGAGATGGCGATGAAAACGTTCAACCATTCCGTTAGCCTGTAGATGATAAGGAGTTGTGTGATTGTGAATAGTGCCTAGAAACGCTAGTAACTCTTGCCACAGATGTGATTCAAACTGGGCCCCGCGGTCTGTGATGACTGTAGTAGGTGCACCAAAGTGAGAGACCCATCCCAAGAGGAATGCTAAAGCTGTCGATTCTGCAGAGATGTCCGGCATTGGCACTGCAGTAGTCCATCTAGTGAAACGATCGATACACGTTAAGATATACCTGTACCCTCTGGATGGAGACCAAGGTCCTACAATATCCACATGAACAGTCTGGAACCTGCATCTTGGTAAAGAAAAGGGTTGCAGCGGAGCCTTCACGTGGCGATGAACCTTTGATGCCTGACACGAGAGACACTGTTGAACCCAGGAACGAGCATCTGCTCGAATACGTGGCCATACCACTGTCCGAGTTAAGAGTCGCTGGGTAGGCTTGACTCCCGGGTGGCTCATGTTGTGGAAGTGATTGAACACTATTCGTCGTTGAGATCTTGGGATGAATGGTCTGGCCTCACCACGCGAGACACATCACACCACAACTGAAGTGTTGTCCCAGGCACTTGAAAGGGACGCAACTGAAGAGACAATGGATCTCTCTTGAACGCGGCCATCTCTTCGTCTGTCTCTTGAGCGATAGCGATCTGTTGATAATCAAGAGGCACTGGGTATTGAGAAATATTATAGATGGAGCACGAGAGGGCGTCAGCCACAGGGTTCTCAGCTCTGCCAACATGGCGGATGTCAATCGTGAACTCTGAAATATAGGAGAGCTGTCGCTGAACCCGTGGAGTTGTATATGCATCGGACGGACGTGCCATAGCGAAAGTCAAAGGCTTGTGATTACAGAGAATGTAAAACTGCTTACCCTCTAGTAGGTGTTTGAAGTGCTGCACGGCCATGTATATCGCCAATAGTTCCCTATCATATGTACTGTACTTGACTTGGGTAGTATAGAGGCTCTGAGAGTAGAAACCAATAGGCGATACTTCACCTGCACTGATCTGCTGAAGCACTGCGCCGACCGCAGTAGAAGAGGCGTTGGTAGTAAGAATGACCTGTGCTTCAGGGTCTGGATAAGCAAGACGAGGAAGCCGAGCTATATCCTCCTTTATGATAGTGAAAGCAGCTGCAGCCTCTTGTGACCACTTCAGCAGGGCTGTCGATCTGTGGGGAATACCCTTCAGAAGTTCATGTAACTTCTTGCAGAAGTTGGTTGTGGGAATTGACGAATAGCATCTACTTTCTGTGGCAATGGAGTAATACCTTCTTTACTCACCCAACGTCCTAAAAAATCTACTGCTTCCACCCCAAAAACACACTTCGCTGGATGGATTTTGATGTTATTGTCTCTAAGTCGTACCAAAAGCTGCTAGATGGGTGCGATGTTCCTCCTTACTGTTGGATGCCACTAGAATATCATCAATATACACTGGCAAAATCAAGGTCGCGCAAGACATGGTCCATATAGCGTTGAAAGGTTTGTGCCGCATTCCGTAAACCAAAATTCATATACAGTAAAAGCCTTATAACTCGGCACGATAGGGGCTCTGGCCCTTGCCGAGTTATTCAATGTGCCGAGTTATGCAATGTCCTCCTCTGATATGGGTTAAAAAAAAAAAATAATAATACTGTAAAAGCATAAAAACTACACTTACCAATGAACGGGTAGAAGCAGGCATGTAATCCAAGGAGAGTGGAGCCTTGTTGTAACATGTAGAAGATGTTATGGGGACTCAGTCGCATTTTAACACTGGTATCACTTTAATCACTTTATAATCACAACTCTGTACTGTATTGTATACAGTACTGTACAACTTAATTTTACATCACTTGAGCACTTAGTTACTGCAACACTATGCCCTGTCCATTAACTCTACCTTCGACTGCGAGTGCATGGGAGGACACAGGGGGCGGCATGAGCCGCCGAGAATCACAGGCGTCACTATAAGAATCCTGCTTGCGCCACCATGGGCGAGGGCCAACCATCACAGCCCTCGAGTGAGCCTCCAGGGCATACCATCCCACCCCTGGAGCTCACTGCCTACACGCGCTATAGGCATAGGTGTAAAAAAAAAAAAAATAATAATAATAATTATAAAAAAAAAAAAAATTGATAAATAAAAAAAAAAAAAAAAAAAAAAACCTTGTCTTTGCCATGCCGAGTTATATCAAATTCCGAGTTATAAGGCTTTTACTGTACCTGAATTCGTACAGTCCAAAAAGGCGTAGTTTTAGCTGTTTTGGGTATTTCTGCAGGTTGAACTGGGATCTGATGGAAAGTTCTCACTATAGTCTATTCACTTAAGCTGGATTTTTGGGAGCTGCTCGATGCCTACCCGAGTTTGTAAGGACGTCGCTGATTGGCTGATAGACTCGGGCTGGGTGGTGGTGGTGGTGGTACCTTGTCTCGCCGCTACCAAAACCCTTGCGTTGCCTCAGAAAAATATTCATATTTCTTTACTTAACTCACCTCCTACACAAGATAGGCCTATTTTGTTTGCATCAGTGAATCAGGCAGTGATTGGTCAACAATAACACGCTATTCGTAACTCAATAGGGTAAACAATAAAGTCATGACTGAGTATCATAAGGGTAGGCGGATTTTCAGGTTTCAATGCATTGAAATGTTATACTCCTACCCGATATTACCAAGCTACCAGATGATATTTAGGTTAAACTGAGCCTACTATCGTGTTCAAGATACATCGCTGCATATCTTGAGCATAAAAAAAATTCAGTAAGACTCCACCAATATTAAGATAATTGAAGGAAAGTAAAACAGTATATAAACATTTTTCTTGCTTTTTCTACTTCAACTCGCTGTAACTCCATCAGTTTTACTCGCATTAAATTTTGAATCGCTGTTTCAAAATCCTCACAATTTTCCGATTCTTAAGATATGTAGCACTTACCAATAAGAAAAATATTATGTGGTTAATAAAGTAAAACTACTGAAACTGGCGCCGTGACTGGTGAGCATTGCTCCCACAGGACTCAGAAGAGATGAGTTCTGGGGAGTGCTATCAGAGGCTCACCAGTCACGGCGCCAGTTTCAGTAGTTTTACTTTATTAACCACTTTGACCACATAATTTTTTCCTTATTGGTACGTGCTACATACCTAAAGAATCGGAAAATTGTGAGGATTTTGAAACAGCGATTCAAAATTTAATGCGAGCAAAACTGATGGAGTTACAGCGAGCTGAAGCAAAAAAAGCAAGAAAAAATGTTTATATACTGTTTTACTTTCCTTCAATTATCTTAATATTGGTGTAGTCTTACTGAATTTTTTTTATGGTCAAGATATGCAGCGATGTATCTTGAACACGATAGTAGGCTCAGTTTAACCTAAATATCATCTGGTAGCTTGGTAATATAGGGTAGGAGTACAACATTTCAATGCATTGAAACCTGAAAATCTGCCTACTCTTATGATACTCAGTCATGACTTTATTGTTTACCCTATTGAGTTACGAAAAGCGTGTTATTGTTGACCAATCACTGCCTGATTCACTGATGCAAACAAAATAGGCCTATCTTGTGTAAGAGGTGAGTTAAGCAAAGAAATATGAATATTTTTCTGAGGCAACGCAAGGGTTTTGGTAGCGGCGAGGCAAGGTACCACCACCACCACCACCCAGCCCGAGTCTATCAGCCAATTAGCGACGTCCTTACAAACTCGAGTAGGCATCGAGCAGCTCCCAGCCCAGGAATCCACCTTAAGTGAATAGACTATAGGTCTATCTTAGAAAAGATACTTTGTCCATTTAACTTCAGATGGAAATCCTGAATGTGTGGTATAGGGTACCTATCCGGCACGGTAACCTTGTTCAGTGCCCTATAATCCCCACACGCACGCCACTCCTTACCAGAAGGCTTGAGGACCATATGGAGAGGTGACGCCCAACAGCTCTTCGATGGTTGTATCGTTCCATCCTTTAGCAGAGACTCGAACTCTGCCTTCACCGCTAGGAGTCTGTCGTGATGCAAGCGCCGTGGTCGAGCGTGAATGAGTGTGATACGTGGGCTCTCACACCTGGCAACGGTACTTCCAATGGTGGCGTGTGATAACTGCTGTCGTAAGCAGCGGCTGCCAGGGTCAACAAGCAGCTCATAATAAGTAAGAAAGTCGTATCCCAGTATGGGCTGAGTAACATCTGCAACTACAAACACCCATGGGAACTTACTGGGCAAACCGAAATCCATCGTAATCCTCTCTGTGCCATAAGTCGCAATTGGTGTTCCGTTGGCCGCCAGAAGGTCGAACGCAGGTGGCGTATACTTGCGGTCATCCTGGGTAGGAGAGAGAATGCTGACGGATGCTCCTGTGTCCACTAAGAAACTCTTGCCAGTGCATTGGTCTCTTATACGTAGCAAAGACACAGGAGCGTCAAAAACTGCGGAGGAGCTCGTATTCACTTGCCCCCGCCGAACTCGTTTTCCCGACCACTGGCATGGTGGGCGGCACTGTCTGGCCCTGGCACCAAAGGTGGAATGGTACCAGCACAATTCAACGTTGGTAAAGGTAGAAAACGATGGATGGGACGCACCTTTACCGTTGAGACTGCTACGCCCACTATGTGGAACAAACGGGCGAGGCACTCTTATATTCATGCGCTCCTCAATGGCGTCCAGTCGGTGCAAGATTTGGTGAAGCGGAGTGCCTGAAGTTTCAGCTCTAGGTAATCTTGCAGCACAGACATGTTGATCCTCCGTAGTGTTTCCAGACATTAACGACCCCATATAAGGTGGTGGAGCCTCTGGGGGGCAGGCATGGCGACATTCCCTTGTTGGCTGTAGGTCCATTTTTGGAAAATTTCTATCGGTGGAGAAAGTATTTACAACATTGGATAATGCTGGATTAGGTGCAAGTGCGGTAGAATGAGTATGGTCCGACAATTGTGATATCATTCGATTGGCTGCAGAGACGAATGTAATAATAGATGTGCTATCATCAAAAGAGGACAGAGCAACTCTTACCTCCCAAGGCAACTTCTAAAGAAACATGGATCGAAACACTGCTGTTGGCAATGACGTGTTGCACCGTATATTGATTAGTTGCATCTGCTGCCACAGAATAGATAGCCTCATGTCCCCCAAAGTGATGGTTTGCAGCTCCTGTAGATGGTGGTGGTCTGGTCTTCGGTACACGTCTAACAGAGCACTCTTTAGAGCCGCGAATCTGTTGGAGTCCGGGGGCGAGGTAATTGTGCTTTGTACGAGTGTGGCTACTTCGGTAGGCAAGGCACAGACAACAGCGTTGAATTATTGTTGGTCGTTGGCCGAGGTGTTAGCCAGGTAGCCCTGGACGTGCAGCAGCCAATCCTGTACATTGTGGTGGAAGGACGGTCGTTGCAACCGCTCAGTTGCCATGTCACTCACTTCACAGTTCACTATTCAACGTGGGGCTTCACTGGTCACTCCGGGGTCACTAATTATTGACTCACGCTGTCACAGGCTCAAACTAAGTAAACACCGTAACTTTGCCCTTTACTAAACATAAAATAGCCATCACCAACATATGTCAATAAAGTACACAGGTCGCTGGATCACACACAAATAATACGTTGCCACAAAGAAGACAGCGTAAATTGGAGGACGTGTGAAGCAGCACCGAACTAGGAGGACGAGTCGTAGGGTTACTAAACCTCATAACCCATGCAGGTAGACGAGGCGGCTGGCCAGGGCGTAGGTGAGGTCCGTAGCTCCCTGTAACCCATACAGGTAGACGAGGCGGCTGGCCAGGGCGTAGGTGAGGTCTGTAGCTCCCTGTAACCCATACAGATAGACAAAGCGGCTGGCCAGGGCGTAGGTGAAGTCCGTAACTCCGTGAGTGCTGTGTGGAGTGTGAGTGCGGTCGCAGGCATCTATCGCTGTCCCGGTCCATCCTCGTTATATACCCGACGGTCCACGTGACTCCTGTGACGTGGCCGTGAAGAAGGTGGTGCCCCCTTGTGGTTGTGCTTCATTGAACCGCCTTGCTTCAAAGCTTCGGGGCACCACAAAGTTTAAATTTAAACAACTGAAGTTTAAATTTAAACAACTGAAGTTTAAATTTAAGCAACTGAAGTTTAAATTTAAACAACTGAAGTTTAAATTTAAACAACTGAAGTTTATATTTAAACAGCTGAAGTTTGAATTAAAATTACTGAATTTCAAATTGAAATAACCGAACTTCAAATTGAAATAATTGAATTTCAAATTTAAAGAAAAAATTAATCTATTATATTTTGAAATTAATTTGTTTAATTTTGAAGTTCTGTTGTTCTAATTTGAGAGTGAAAAGGTGTATTATGAAAACCCCCAAAAAAGTGAGTGCCAAAATATTTTGAGTAGGTACCAAAATTTTTTGAGTACCAAAAACGTTACTTTTGTTTTCTTTTGTATAGCTACAGTATGTGTACTAACATACACGGAATAGCTATATGTTACTTCATCCTGTGGTGCTTTATCTATGTAGTATGCTGTGTAAAAATATTTAAAAGAATGATGTATCTTTTCAGAAATATTTTTTTCCCTCTCTTCCCTTTGCTGGCAGCACTGGTAAAGATAAGAAAAAGTTTGCAGGAAGAAATATGTTACTTTTCTGGGGGTTTTCATAATACACCTTTTCACTCTCAAATTAGAACAACAGAACTTCAAAATATAACAAATGAATTTCAAAATATAATAGATGAAATTTTTCTTTTTATTTGAAATTCAATTATTTGAATTATAAGTTCAGTTATTTGAATTTGAAGTTCAGTTATTTTTAATTTTAACTTCAGTTGTTTTAATTTAAACTTTAGTTGTTTTAATTTAAACTTCAGTTGTTTTAATTTGAGATTCACTTGTTTTAATTTGAAGTTCAGTTGTTTTAATTTGAGAGTGAAAAGGTGTAGGTTTATATCTATCACACTAGAGTAAAATCTCAATAAGTTAGTGACACATGACCTTCCTGTGCGTATGTTGTGTGTGTAGGAGGGGGACATTTGATTATGAAGGACCAGATA
This sequence comes from Chionoecetes opilio, assembly GCA_016584305.1. NCBI lineage: Eukaryota > Metazoa > Arthropoda > Malacostraca > Decapoda > Majidae > Chionoecetes > Chionoecetes opilio. The sequence continues at coordinate 302,169 of JACEEZ010026160.1, read as the reverse complement.
TCATGTACACCACAGCAACTGTAGTAAAATTGGCTTTTTGTCATATATTATAACACTAAACACTTTTTTTCATTCTTTTCTCTCCCACAGGGGCTTGTTCATCATTGACAACAAGGGAGTCCTGCGCCAGATCACCATGAATGACCTGCCTGTAGGGAGGTCTGTGGATGAGACTCTTCGCTTGGTGCAGGCCTTCCAGTTTACTGATGACCACGGAGAAGTCTGCCCGGCTGGGTGGAAACCTGGCGATGACACGGTGAATATCTAACCATTCATTCCTTATCTGATTTTATAATGAGGATTTTTTATATTGGTAAATTACTCATAAAGTCAGCGTCAGATTTGTATAAATTGCTTTCTATATTTTTTCTCTATATATGGGGATCGCTATTCCTTGTTCAATAAATTTAACATGCTATTACATGAGTGATTTCAATATTTCTTTTACTCATTCTGCATTATATAACTTTTGTATATAATGTGCCAAAGTTATTTGTAGCATGATATATTGATCCTCTTCCTATGATGCGATGATTTAAGTAAATATTTTCTTGCAACATAAATCAACCTAACCTTTAACTATAAGTTAAATTTCTTTTGTCAGATAATCCCAAATCCACAAGAAAAGCTGAAGTATTTCAAGAAAGCAAATCAATAGAAGTAAGTATCAAGAATTTCATTTCATTACTTTAGGATCTCTCTCTCTCTCTCTCTCTCTCTCTCTCTCTCTCTCTCTCTCTCTCTCTCTCTCTCTCTCTCTCTCTCCCCTCTCTCTCTCCTCTCTCTCTCCCCCCCCCCCCCCCCCCCCCACAGAGATGAAATTGATCGAAGAGGTTGAATTACAAATGGATGTTAGAAGGTATAATCTGTGGGGAAGAGATATAATCTACAAGGCAGAGTGGTGATGCTGATTGCATTTAAAGAGTTAATCGTGGTTTGAAGTAGAACCAGGAGATTAATGCTAATCTCCGTTTCATTAGTCTTTGAGCCTTCATTAGTCTTTGAGCCTGTGGTGGCTAAGAACCTACTACCCCGCAACATAGGGCTCGTATAACATCCGGGCTACCACAGTTACCTTCCCCAGGTTTCCCCAGATACCCATTTATCGACCAACCCCGAAAGGAAGGATGAACAGCTGGTTGGGCTGCACGCAGGGTTGGAAAAAAAATCAGATTTTTTCAATAAAAATCAAATAAATCAATTTTTCATTAAAATTGGATTTATTTAATTATACATAATTATTTTTAATTTTGATTTGTTATCTATTTTTTTTTTTTTTTTTTTTTTTTTTTGTGCTGTGGGAATGATTAGGCTAGGTTAAGTTACGTTAGGTTCCTTTACCTTCCCTTTGACATTCTCTCAAAGGAAATCCACATTGGGTCTTTTTCTGCCAGCTGCAGACATGATTATGGGATCCAAGTTGTAGGCTATAGGCTAGTACCAGTACTTGCTTGCTCACAAGTCACAACTGGTCTCACACAAAGCTGTGTTGGGCTACTGGTTATGGCTTTGGGAATAATTGTCAAATAGAATTTATGTTAAAAGGTGTACTGTATAAGTAAAACCACAGTAACCAGTTATCAATACACTAGATTTAGTAAGGTGATAACGAATAATGCAAATACAAAAGTACAACATATCTTTCTTTATCAGAGATATCTATAGATTTAAAGAATGACAAGAGGTATATTCAAACATTAAATATACATTCCCACTGAGTGAGAAGCTCTGGGACAGGTTCAGTACAAGTCATATCTGAATAGCCAGGAATAAGTACTGAAATCTCCGGTGTGTTGTGACTTTGTTTATGTCTTCAGTTTTTAGGTAATTGTGATAGGTAGTACTGTAGTAGGCTATGTATATTATTATCATTATTATTATTATTGTTAAAAACAGGTGATGAAGGAGACACGGGCTGGGAAGTGAGTACCTTATTCCTAAGGAATTCGGAATTAGAAGTACAGTAAACCCTCTAATTCAAACTAATTGGGGGGAGACCTGGGGCGAATTAGCCGAAAGTCCGAATTATCTGATGGTTACCTCTAGCCCCTCCAGACAATAAGAACTCACTCAAACATGCAAAAACAGCACAGTTTATATTACTTGTACTCACCAAAACCATCGTACGTATTTATACGATAATTATCAAATATCTGGTCACGCTGGGCAGCCTCGGCACGGCACGGACTCGCACTAGTAAGGCCCGGATAATTTGAACTTCTGTTAGAATTATGGAAAGTTGTTGAAAATTTGAACTGGCCTGGCTAGGTCGAATTATCCGAAGTTTGAATTAGAGAGGGTTTACTGTACTTAGGAATAAAGTACTTACTTCCCAGCCCGTGTCTCCTTCATCACCTGTTTTTACACCTCTCAGTATGTCTACACATTATTATCATTATTATTGATATATTATATTATTATTATTAGATATATAATTTTCTTATATTATTATATTATCATTATTATGCTATATTATTATATTATTATTGTATTTAAAATACAGTTTATCCTCATCTAACGTGGGTACAGGAGAACCTCATTTAACCGGCATTTAAAACAACGGCAGCCTCAAAACAACGGCACTAATCGACCCAGGCATTTTTTTTTTTTTTTTTTTTTTTTTTTTTTTTTTTTTTTTTTTTTTTTCTCCGGGCCTCCAGCAGGGAGGACCACGGGCTAGCTTGAGCTCGTCAGAGAGATCCTGTGAAAAAAGAGAGGAGAGTGTTCGTGGTGCTGGCGTGCGACACGAGGACTGGCTTGTCCATCCTGACGAGGAGTGCGGGGTAGAAAGGGGCACTCAGCAGGATAACCCAGGCATTAATTAGCTATAATTATTTCAAAAACTGAGAAAATCTGCAGAAATTTAGTTCAAATTTGGCGGGGTACGCAGGGTTGGCAACCCTTTCTTCCCTTTCACTGGTAAACTCTGGAACTCTCTTCCTGTTTCTAGTTTTCCACTTTCCTATGACTTACATCTTTTCAAAAGAAGAGTAACAAGACACCTCCCGAACAAAATTGGCTCACCCCTCTTTTTTATTTTATTCTCTTACTGTCTTCTTTATAGGGACTGGCAAGTAAGCGGGCTTTGTGTTACCCATTTTTGTTGTGCCCTTGGCCAGTTCCTTTGATGTATATAAAAAAAAAAAAAAAAAAAAAAAAAAAAAAAAAGGGATTTTGGGCGATTCCATAAGAGTAACTCTCAAAACAACGGCAAAATGAGTTATCCGGCATGCGCTCCCCCCCGAGGGTGCCGGATAAACGAGGTTTTCCTGTATATGAGTCCGCACTGGTACCGTGTTAGAGAAATGGCGCGTTACAGGGACTGGTGAAATTAAAGCCTTTGTTTTCTTCCTCCCCTTTCTCAAAGTCCCCTTCTTTTCCTCCCCTTTACCCCTAAATACCCTTACGTAGGAGAAGAAAAAAAACCACACTGCTGGCATTTATTAGGTTGAAAAACACAAGGTAAGCACAGTGGGAGTTGAAAAAAATAATATTGTACCTTACGTGAGAGAGAAGCACACACACACGGTGCCGGAGAGAGTTGTGGAGGGGAGAGACTGGCTAAATACCTTCAAAGTTCAGTCAACTCACAATACTTCTCGCATCCTCATCAATGTTCTCTATCGCCGCCTCTTTCTGCTGCGGCTCTGGGCTTGAGTGGCGGAGGTGGTGGCAGTGGTGGGTGAGGGGCTGAGGCGTGAGCGGAGTCAGCTGTGTCGTCTTCCTCACTTGTGATGCCATCCTCTTCCTCCTCCCCCTCCTTCTCCAAACGTTTCACTTCTTCCTCTGTGTCTGTAGCCTGCAGAAGTTGTTGATAACAGTAGCGCTGGTAAAACATTTTAAAGTTGCAAATTACCGTATTTTACGGCTTATAAGACGCACTTTTTTCCCTAAAAAATGCCCTGAAAAATACTCATGCATCTTCCAAGACGAATGTTGTAGGAGTTTAGCTTAGGTAGCTATTCAATTCAGCCTCTTGTATGATGTAACCTCAGTACTTATCGTTACAAGTATTTTGAATACCATAAGACATTAAAATCAACTAATCTGTCTTCACGCTGTGATGTTTACTGCAGTACTGGCGGGAGCCATTCCGCCTCGACAGATTGGCGCCAACAGCCATTCCGTGTATAAGGTACTTTGTTACATTAGTTGAAAGTTTGTATACATATGTACATGCAGCCATCACAAATACTACACGCATACAGGAAAATTCAAACAATACGTGGTGAGGCACAGGAGGCAGGCAATGTAGTGAGGCACGGGAGGACTGAGAGGTGTTTACACTCAGGACGACAAAGCCAGACTCAGCTGATCGGCACGCCAGACAGGCACACAGCTGCACACCGCCGCGGTCGGGTTTGCTTTCACTCCCGCTGTCCGACCTGTGTGTACATGTTCAGCCACCCAACATGACAATTTACTTATACTATCGTATACAAGCTAGAAAATAAAAATGGCTGATGAGCAGTGCCGAATGAAGATAATGAATAATGAGTGTGTTCTTGTGTGAAAATGACTATATCGGACAACAGTCTTGGTGGTCTGTTTTTTTTTTCTTTTTCTTAGAAATTTCGTTCCAAAATCGGGGTGCGTCTTCCAATATGCAGGGTCTTATAAGCCGTAAAATACGGTGTCCAGCGGCTGTAGGAGTGACTGTAGTGAGGTGGTGTTTGGGGGGAGAAATTCCACCCTGACACACTTGTGCCTCCCGATGAGTAACCGAGGGTGTGACGGTGCGTTGTCTAGCAGCAGCAGCACTTTGAAGGAGAGGCCGAGACTCCTGCAATGACGGCGAGCATCAGGGATGAAACAGGTGTCAAACCAAACCAGCCCCTAACCTACCCTACCTGTATACTAACCCTGCCCGTTGTCTTACAAACCTGGGAGCGAGTAGACTGGCAGGGAGGGAGCGGCCTGAGGCAAGGAGGAGCAGGAGTCCTGATTGGTCAGTGGCTGAGAGAGCAAGACAGATCAGGTGTGATTGGCGGTGAGCCTGATGACGCCGCATTACCGGAAATATGAAACTGAAGCTACTCCCCCCCGTCCCCAGGCCCGCTGTCATCGTGGGGGTGCTTCGGGGCTGGTGGACGACCTGTTCGCTCCCTTGACTTTGGGCCTCTGTCTGACGAATTTTGCCTGGCCTTTCCTGTCTTCCTCCTTTTTCCCCTCCTTCCCTCTATCTCTCCTCTTATACCTCCTATCCCTCTCTCCTCCTAAGGTGTTAGAGCCGTGCTGATGGGATATGTGGCTGGCTTCGGGTCAGTCCTAAACGGCCTCAGGGTGCCACGGGCACGGACGCGTATACCCTTGGAACCACCGCCCTTACCCCTCCTGGGGTTTATGAGGGGCTGACCGTTTATATCACCCTTTTTACCCCAGGCTCACCATGGCCAATGATGGTAAACTTACTCCTATAGGGGCTTTAGGGCCGGCCCCTCTATCAAATGACCCTACGGATCCCACTGGTTTACCGACTCCTGCTCCTCTTTTGACTACGGCCCGGAATACTGATATGCCCATTCCCCAAACTCGACCCTCAGAGTCACTTAGTGCTCCTGAGCCCCCTAGCCAGAACAAGAATCCATCCTCAGCACCAGGCGACACTCCAGCCCACAAACCCACTACCTCTTCCATACCTTCCCCATCCTTGCCTCCCTGCTCTTCCCCTCCAGATCCTTCCTCTACCCTTCCTCCTCCCCAACCTTCTTTATCCTCTTCCTCATCCTCTATAGCTACTCTTGCACCCTACAACCCTTCTCCCTCCGGGAGAACTACAGTCCGCACGGTCACGTCTTCCTCATGCCATCGCACATCAACTTCTCTCCCTCACCCCTCCTTCGACACTCTTTTTGGTCCTGCTAAATGGGACCGTTTCTTCATCGTCCCTAGCACCGCCCCTTACTCTGCTAACACCCTAAGTTTCCAGGCATGCCTCCAACGACAAGTTGGCATGGTTACATTCCGTACCCGCGCAGACCGGTCCCGCCTGGTGATAGTTGACACTGAAGCCCAAGCCACTGCACTGACCAACCTTAAAGACCTGGACGGCAACCCATTCTGCATCATGCTTGACACTACTCTTAACACCTGCACTGGAATTGTTTCCATCCACCCGCATTCTTGCCCAGTCAAAGAATGGACGAAAAGACGAATGACGAAAGCGCGGATGCCCTCCTCGGCCTTTGGGCAGAGGTTTATGATACCGTTGCAGTTTACTGCTACACCATCCCACCCCGGGGTCACCGAAAATACCCTACCAACATTGCCAAAGTCACTTTCAAAGTTAAGAGCTCCCTGATATCATTTATGTTGGCGGGGTACACTTGTCAGTTACAGCTTACCGCCCTAATTCTTGCCAGTGCCGGACCTGCTGGCATTTTGGCCACCCTGCCAAGCACTGCTGGTCCTCTGTCCGCTGCCCACTTCGTGCTCAACCTGGCCATGCTCGTTCCACATGTCCTGCTACATCTCCCACTTGTGCAAACTGTGGTCGTTCCCACAATATCTTCTACAGGGGTTGCCCTGTCTACCGCTTAGAATAGGAAGTGGCATTCATCAGATTTAAGAAAGGCTTAACTCTGAGGGAAGCCCGCCAAGAAGCTCGCCGCCAAGGCCTTTCGCCATCCTCCGTCACCGTCACAACAGTCTTCTGTTGTTCATCCTCATCCTGGTGTTGTCCAGGGTCACCTCCATTACCCTGGGACACCTTGAGGTACTACATGGCCTGGGTCGGGCTCATGGTTCCGGCCCACACACGACCCACCATGAGCCGTGTGACAAAGAGGCAGAGCGACAGGAGGAAGGCAAGAGCCACCACGCACATCAAGAAGGTTCGTGCTCCTTCTCGGCCCTCTGCACCTGCTCCTCCAGGCAGCTCAAGAGTCGCGTCGTGTCGCGGTGACAGCTAGTGGAGACTAGCAGGCTCCACCAGCAGGTGTCAACGTATAAACATTAAACATGAGCTGCGGACACTATGGTTGTTACCTAGAGACTGAGGCGGAGTGGTGGTGGGAGGGTGGGTGCGGTACGGGATTAGCAAGACCGCTTCAAGAAGATTGGCGCTTACTGACGCGATTAACCTCGCGAATGATGAAATTGATTACCTTACATAAGAACATAACATAAGAAAATAAGGAAGCTACAAGAGGCCGCGAGACCTACACGTGGTAATTCCTGTTACTTAAAGTAATCGTTCAGACCCATTTTATTTTTGCATAAGTATGTTGAATGTTCATTCATAACACCTAATCCACAAAAAATAATTAATTTCCACGCCTTATTTCCGTAAAAACACGACTTTTGTAAAAAGTGTGGGGAAAAAATCACCGTTCCAGCCACCGTGCGAAACTTGCTGGTGATGCAACGGGAGGGCGACAAACTGCATCATACAGCCTGCCTTCCCCCGGCGCACAAACCATCTCCACACATCTATCGTGGCCGTATCAGTAAAAAACGGGTACTAAGCTCTCTGGAAAGGCACAGCTTTCTTGCTGCACCCATAAAGGATGCAAGTACTATGTGCCATATCGCAAAAAATATATATCAGAAACACCCAAAATTCTTCAAGTACTATATTTATTTCTGTGTACACGTGCTTCTGAATTACCGCAGGGGGAGGGGACTGCCTTTTGTGACGTCACCGAGCCATGGTGCATCAAATTAAATATGTATGAGATAAAGTCAATATGAAATAAGTAATTAAATAGAGATAAAATACGCGCGGTCAAAAGTTTGTTCACTCTGGCGTACGTAGCGCCGCCACACACCAACTACACCCCTTACCAGTCTCCCTTTGTCCACCATAATGAAGCCCAAGCAAAAAAATGTCTGAAACTGTGTGCCCTAGTGCTACCCCAATAGCTAAGTTGAGACTAAGTTGATGCCTTCTGTGGGCAAAAATAAGCTGCTCGCAAGGAGCTGAAACTTCATTTAGCATCATTGAAATTTATAGTTTTCGTAATTATAGCCATCTTGAAGGTAATTTTGCTTGATCTATTCTTTTTTTCCATATATTAACAACTAATTGCAATTCATGGCACGTGATTATGATAGCTGCAAAAGGTTACACGGAAAGGTAGTGTATCATAAGAGTATTTACAAGTTGTTGTTTTTATTTGCAGTTGTTTGTGTCCTACACTGGTGATGAAACATTTCATGGCGCATCACGGTTTTCAAAAAGGAATGGTACGGTCATCCCAGCGTTTCTTATTTTATAAAATTGTTTATAATTTATGTTAATTTTTCAGTACTTTTCGAAAGGGTGGGTTTCAGGTGTTTTCACACCCTTCATGTGTGTGTATAGAGGAATACAAGTGAGATTCTTCTGATGGCTTTGTGATTTATACTTTTGGTACGCAAAATGTTTATGGTTATGGGTAGCTGTAGTATCTAAGTATATAGAACATAAATTAAGAATGATAAGTAAATTGACCATTTCTTCCTCTACATATTTCCAACTTTGGAAACCCACTTACAGTTTTCTCACTGCCAATTTTTTTTTTCAGGCATGGGCTGATCATGTGAAAAATGCATGAAAGAGATAATTATCTGAAGATAGTTTGAATTTGGAATCTATACTCATAACATAACTACACGCTATGTGAAAATATGCTTACTTGGTGATACTAAAAACTTTCCCCATGTTACCAATTCATACTAAAGTAGAACCAATTTATAAAGTCCGTTTGGGGGTTGGCTGAAGTGGGGAATTCCCTGTCCAACGCGCTGCCACGTCAGTCACAACACATCTCTCTTTTGTATATCAGTTATTTACCACTTGTGATATCAGTTATTTACCACTTGTGAATGAATTTCAAATACTCATGTTGATGTTGCCATTTAGACACCGAGAGGTCACTTCCTCGCAGGCCGCCACCCACGATGGAAGCAACGCCTACATGCTCGCGTGTTCTTCATAGCCAGGAGAAGGAATATACACCTACAGGATTGAAAGATCACTCAAAAGAGCCCCTATCAGCTCCTGCCGGGAGGAGTGAGGGTTATCTTTTTCGCTAAGGGTCTAATCCGATACTTGGCCAGTACGAGATTTGGCAGAGCCGCGGACAGGGAATTCCCTTAATCAGTTAACACCCAAACGGACTTCATAAATTTGTTCTATAGATTATGCACGTTTAATGAGCACTTAAGGAATTTTTATTAAGTCTTTAAGCTTTATCTTACTTACTCAAATGTCTTTTACTTCCTTAGTGAGGCAGGAATATGGAGCGCATTAGATGGCCAAGAGACAGCATGTAGCACATGTCTTGGAAATAATCTAGGAGCAAACTTTTTAAGTCTTAATACAAAGTAAAATTTGACAAAATAGTTATTCAGAAATGTGTATTGTCATTTTTGGCTTTTTAATATAGTAATCTTGTTTGTGTAAGTACACATATTTTTTTTACGTATAGGTTTATTGACTTATGAGGAGTATTTACAGGAGGTGTAATGCAGTCTTTTGCGACCAATATTTTCCAGTGCGTCAGATAGGTTACCTATTGTAAACCTGCTTACTACAGTTCTAAGATCTACATTCCATAAATCAATATGGAATACAACATGGAATTGCTGTGAGATGTAACTGTTACTTATATAAAGTTTTTTTTGTTTTGCCATCAAATCTATCTTGATGTGCAATTTGTAGGCAATGCTTGAAAACCTAAAATTAGTTTATCTCTTCACAGTGAATGGCATAAACTTTCCTGTGCATGTTTTGAGGGCACTATAGTAACCGTGCCACCCTCATTAACATTGTTTACATCTCAATGTGCTGTATACTGCTAAGTATATTGAATATTTATATAGGTACATTAAGCTGACACCTATAAGCAAATGTATTTCATTAAGGGTTAAAGGCTGTTGCTAAAGAACTGTAAAAGGTGATTGAGATAAAGTTTGAAATTTTCACTGGGTGTGGGAGCTTGGGGGTTCATTCCATTTTAACATTAATTTGATTTATGCATAATTAGTATATGGTGATTAAGTCATTATGTTATATTGTGATTCAGAATTTTCACTGGCATTGATAATGTAAGAAGGGTTTAAGGATAGTTTAGAAGTGCAGCTTCTTTTTTTTGTACGATGAGCAGCATTTTCAATTTTTTACATAATTATCATATCAAAAATAATCATAGTTTAATGTCAACACTGACTAATAAACAAATTGATTCCATGAATTACAATACACAATTTAATATTCCTTACATTGTCATTGTTTATCTTAGAAGTATCAATAAGGTAAAGATGGGGGCATAAGCTATGCTGCGCGTGGCTTCGGTGCTCATCTCCGTCGCATTAGCCAGAAGAGTAAGAAGCGGTTTTTTTTTTTTTTTTTTTTTTACATCACAAAGGACTGGCCAAGGGCACAACAAAAATGGGTAACACAAAGCCCGCTTAGCTGCCAGTCCCTATAAAGAAGACAGTAAGAGAATAAAATAAAAGAGGGGTGAGTCAATTTAGTTCGGGAGGTGTCTTGTTACTCTTCTTTTGAAAAGATTTTAGTCATAGGAAAGTGGAAAAATAGAAACAGGAAGAGAGTTCCAGAGTTTACCAGTGAAAGGGATGAAAGAGTAAAGATACTGATTAACTCTTGCATTAGGAAGATGGACAGAATAGAGATCAGAATGAGTCTTGTGCAGCGAGGCCGCGGGAGGGATGGAGGCATGCAGTTATTAAGTTCAGAAGAGCAGTGAGCATGAAAATAACGGTAGAAGAGAGCAAGAGAAGCAACATTGCGGCGGTGATTTAAAGATTGAATACAGTCAGTCAGAGGAGGGGAGTTGATGAGACGAAAAGCTTTTGATTCAACCCTGTTTAGGAGAGCTGTATGAGTGGATCCTCCCCAAACATGTGAGACATACTCCATACATGGGCGGATAAGGCCCCTGTAGAGAGCAAGCAATTGGGAGGGAGAAAAAAAAGGACAGACGCCACAGGACACCTAACTTCTTAGAAGCTGTTTTAGCAAGAGATGAGATGTGAGATTTCCAGTTCAGATTATCAGTAAAGGATAGTCCCAGAATGTTCATTGTAGAAGAAGGAGACAGTTGAGTGTCATTAAAGAAGAGGGGATAGTTATCTGGTAGGTTTTGCCGAGTAGATAGGTGAAGAAATAGGGTTTTTGAGGCATTGAACAAAACAAGGTTTGCTTTGCCCCAATCAGAAATTATAGAAAGATCAGAAGTTAGGCGCTCGGTGGCATCTCTCCATGAATCACTTAGTTCCTGTTGAGTTGGACGTCTAATAAACGACATTGAAAAATGCAGGGTAGAATCATCAGCGTAGGAGTGGATAGGGCTTTGAGTTAGACTTAGAAGATCATTTATGAATAATAGAGAGTGGGTGATAGGACAGAACCCCGGGGAACACCACTATTGATGGATTTAGGAGAAGAACAATGTCCGTCTACAGTAGCTGCAATAAAACGGTTTGAAAGGAAACTTAAGATGAAGGTACAGAGAGAAGGATAGAAACTGAATGAGTGTAGTTTGGAAATTAAAGATTTGTGCCAGACTCTATCAAAAGCTTTTGATATGTCAAGGGCAACAGCAAAAGTTTCACCGAAACCCCTAAAGGAGGATGACCAAGATTCAATTAGGAAAGCTAGAAGATCGCCAGTAGATCGCCCTTTACGGAAACCGTACTGATGATCAGATAGAAGATTGTGAGCAGATAGATGCTTAAGAATCTTCTTATTAAGTATAGATTCAAAAACTTTAGAAAGGCAGGAAGTCAAAGCTATAGGATGGTAGTTTGAAGGATTAGAACGGTCACCCTTCTTAGGAACAGGTTGGATGTGAGCAAACTTCCAGCAAGAAGGAAAGGTGGAAGCAGATACACAAAGACAGAAAAGTTTGACCAGGCAGGGTGCAAGCACAGAAGCACAGTTTTTGAGAACAATAGGAGGGACTCCATCAGGACCATAAGCCTTCCGAGGATCTAGGCCAGAAAGGGCAAAGAAAACATCATTGCGAAGGATCTTAATGACAGGCATAATATAGTCAGAGGGTGGAGGAGAAGGAGGAACAAGCCCTTCATCAACCAGAGTGGAATTTTTAGCAAAGGTTTGAGTGAAGAGTTCAGCTTTAGAAGTAGATGAGACCGCTGTGGAGCCATCTGGGTGAAGCATAGGAGGGAAAGATGAAGAAGAAAAATTGTTAGAGATGTTATTTGCTAGATGCCAGAAGTCACGAGAGGAATTTGATTCAGAAAGATTTTGACATTTTCTATGAATGAAAGAGTTTTTTGATAAGTTGAAGTAAAGATTTGGCATGATTACGGGCAGAAATATAAAGGGCATGAGTTTCAGGAGATGGATGCTTACGGTACCATTTGTGAGCCATCTCTCTCTATCTCGGACAGCATGAGAACAAGCAGAGTTAAACCAAGGTTGACGGGCTTTAGGATTAGAGAAAGTGTGTGGAATGTACGCCTCCATGCCAGAGACTATGTCCTATGTTATGCGCTCTGCATAAAGAGATGCGTCTTTGACATGGAAGCAGTAATCATTCCATGGAAAATCAGAGTAGTACTGCCTTAGGTCTTCCCACTTAGCTGAGTGCCAGAAGCCAGAAGTGCCAGAAGCACCTCCGCTTAGGTGGGTCCCGAGGCGGCACCGGAGCGATAGGACAGGTTACAGAAATAAGATTGTGATCGGAGGAACCCAACGGAGAGAATAGTTTCACAGAGTAAGCAGAAGGGTTAGTAGTTAGGAAAAGATCAAGAATGTTAGGCGTGTCTCCAAGGCGGTCAGGAATACGATGGTGAAGCAAGAAGCATGAAAATAACGATAGAAGATAGCAAGATAATTAACATTTTGGTGGTGTTTGATAGATGGAAGACAGTCAGATAGAGGAGGGGAGTTAATGAGATGAAAAGCTTATGACTCCACCCTGTTAAGAATGGCTGTGTAAGTGGATTCCCATCATACATGGGTGGACAAGGTTCCTTGTAGAGAGCAAGCAACTGGGATGGAGAAAAAATAGTTCATTAATGAAGATGTCACAGGACACCTAACTTCATAGTTGATTCAGCAAGAGATACGGTGTGAAGTTTTCAGCTGAAATTTTTAAAAGACAGCCCACGAATGTTTAGTGTAAAGGAGGGAGACAGTTGACTGTCGTTGAAGAGGACAAGTCTGTTGTCTGGAAGCTTGGCCAAGCTGTCTTGGTCAGAAAATGCACCTGCAATGCCCAATAAGTACTAGAACTAGCATAATTGTATGAAAAAGGACAATGCTAAATATGATAAAAGGCCACATGATAAATTGCCACAATGCTTTTAGCAGTAAAAAAGTTGGTGAAATACCACAAAAAGTGTGGGGGGGCTTACACAGAAATAAGATTTATGCAGAAATATGATTGTTATCAAAGGAACCTGACGGAGAGAATAGTTTAACAGAATAACCTGAAGGGTTTGAGGTTGGGAAAAGATTTAAGAATGTTGGATGTACATATCTCCAAGAAATACGGATAGGGTGCTGCACCAGCTGCTCTAGATCATGGAGGATGGCGAAGTTAAGGGCTTGTTCACCAGGCTGGTCCATAAAATATGATAAGCAGAACTTGTAGTGAACATTGAAAGCCCTATAAACGGTGTCTGCCAAAAGGAAATAAAGTCAAGCTGTGGTTCACTTTGGAAGTTAGATAGTTAAATAGTTATACATACCTGGTTTTAGGAGTTGGTGAAATAAACAGCACATAATATGAGTTGAGGTAGAAAGTGACATTGAAGTCTAAGGTAGAAAATTCTGATGATTTGAGACCGTGGACACGTGAGCAAATGATGTCGTTGCATACATACACGCAAGAGGCAGCTTTGGTCTGAAAATGAGGATAGAAAATGTAAGAGGAAAAGAAAAGGAACAAAAATAATACTTGCAGTGGCCATAGAAGCCTGGATTTTGTCTGGCTGTTTTGTTTGTTCTTGTTTAAAGGATAAAAAGGATACTGGTATAATAAACGTGATCAATTCTAATGAGGAAAAGTGACATAACATAATCAGGATGTTGCAAGATATTATTAACTGTGGTAGAAAAAAAAGTAATGGGAAAGATGATTGTTAGATAATTTTGACTGATAGTAAAGTGATAAGTTTACAAGTGGATGACTCAGACGCACTACTCTGCCTTGAAAACCATAGGATTAACTTCAAACTTTAATCTATACTGAATATTCACAGCAGGTACCGATGCTAATGTTATAGATTAGGTCATAAAGATGCAAGACTTACGTGGAACATAAGTGACAGTGTGACGCATATTGCTGGTCCATCTTTATGCATAATTCCAATTCTTATTGTTTGTACTCCCTTCACCCCGCCTCTGTTTGGTCCCAGCAGAATATAGTTGTATTGATCATAAGATGCTCACAGCTCATTTGGTAAAATGGAATATTGCAGAACTCTATTCATAGTAAGCAGTGGCGTACCGAGGGGGGGGGGGGGGGGGTAATGCGGCCATGTCCTCCCCTTTTGCAAAGAATAAATAACAATAAATAAATATTCTCTCTCTCTCTCTCTCTCTCTCTCTCTCTCTCTCTCTCTCTCTCTCTCTTATATATATATATATATATATATATATATATATATATATATATATATATATATATATATATATATATATATATATATATATATATATATATATATATATATATATATATATATATATATATATATATATATATATATTATACATATTACATGCAATCACCACATCAACTTAATAATTTTCATGCGTTGTTATTTTACGAGGTGACAGCAATAACTACATAGCAAATTTGAGATGAAAATATTTCGATGCCATGGGTTGGCTAGCTGTCTCACTCCCTCCTACTCTCCCTAACTCTCACAACATAGATAATCTCTCTCGCTCTCATTGGCTGGCTGTCCAGTGTCCACTCTACGGAACGTCATGCGCGAGACGGACGCATTTTAGGTCATCGAGTGAGTTCACTTGTATTACATTATATCTTAGGACCTCTCTCCATCTTAGGACACCCATAGACGTTACGATTCGCCTTTAGATTTCGTCTAAAACAAGAATATATGGTATTCAGAATGATAAGGAAACATGGAAGTTAAGATAGGAAAAAAAACTATGAAAAAAAGTGATATAGAAGCTTTTCGTGCTAGCTCGAGGTAGCCAGGCGAGGTGAAAGAGGTGATGGTTCTTAAGAGTTATGGATATATCTATAAGCAGCCGATGGCTACAGACAAGTTGATTAATTAAATTGGATACTATTCTACGTAAAGAAAGCATTCTAACAGTAGCAGTATATTGTAAACTAGCAATGACGTGGAAAAAGCTACTATCTTCATTTGTAAGAAAAGTCGACTTGGTAAAATTATTTGTTTTGAGATACGATAGATAGCCTTGGGAAAATAATCATACAGGCAACAGCTCCTCGATAGTATATTAGTTGATATCATTTTATCTTGAAGCTGTGTTTACCAGAGATTCTATGTCTTGTCATATCTAGGGAGAGTGAGATGAAAAAAACCCCATTGATATAGGGGACTTGCAGCAAACGGGATATTGAATCAACTAGTATAATAATAATAATAATAATAATAATAATTTTATTATCGCCCGGAGGCATACAGACAAAAAAAGCAACAATAACAAGACTAGGAGTTAACTTAAGTACTACCGTAGATAACAGTATAGTCGCCAGCTGCAATAATGTCGCCAGGCGCCAAATATTACGAATTATAGCATCACTACTGATGTGTATGTGCCACTGAAGATGATACACAGTAGTTTATATCATGACTATAATCTACCCTGTTTCAGCATTGTTTTATGCTTTGTATCTGCAAGTATAGACGGTTTCAAATTTCACTACTCGTTTTTTTTTCGGGCGACGACGACGTGGGGGGACACTCAGTAAATAAACACTAACTGGCGACCTTATTGTTGGTCGCTACTCTGAAGATATTTTTGTAATGTGTTCATTTATAGCCATACTATGACACAGATGAAGACACAAAATGACACAGACTCTCCAGATAGCCCCTTCTAACTTTCCTGAAATCGTGGATGTAGAAATGTAAGTATTAACGCCACCAGACGTCTGTAGACAGAAAAAAAAGTTGCCCTGGCGACTTTACTGTTATCTACGGTAGAGCAAAACAAAAAATACGTAATATAGGCACATTAGGGGGTAATATAGGCATATTAGGTATAGTCCGGTGCCAGGGCCATATGACGTTGCAATTAGTGATAGTAATCGTTGTATTGTATTTTACGATAGTACTGTACTTGGTCTCTACTTCAAATTCTGGGTGGGTGTGAGCTTCACACCCGCTTGCCCCTTACAGAATCCAAGATGGCCGCCAAAAAGGGTCGGTTTAGAAAATCATTAATAATTTCTTTTCTGAGCACACAAATATGATGTTTGTATAGTCTAGAAGTATGTTTTTGGGTGCAAGGAATCCGATTCTGGCATTATCTTTACTTTTTGATTACATCTTAATAACCAAACCTCAAAATAGCGGAAAAAATTACACAAAATGAACAAGTAAAATATCCAAAATGAACGTAGGTAAGAAATCATTAGAAAACCCAATTATCCACACAATAAAGACAACACATAGCTCGGTAAAATAGCAGTAATTCGTGAAATGCAAGCTATAATCAGTGAATCTCAACTTTAACAATGAAAATAAATATACAACAGAATTTGAAGTAGAGACCAGGTAATATCGAAAACTGTAATAAAACGTTTACCATCACTGATTGCTAGGATCGGCCTCAAAATGGGGTTCTGCCACTGGACTAGTAACATTTTTTTAGTAGGTACTGGGATGATGAAAAATGAATATTCAAACATGAAGAGAAAGTGAGAAAAAAAGAAAATGCCTGATCTTACTAATCCACGATGCAAATAGTCATGAATGTTGCTTGGTTTATAAATTGGTTGACAGTATAGGTGGTGAGTTAGAGGCACGATCATGTCCGTAGCCGTGGTTCATGTATTGGCAGTCTGAGATTGCTGCCTGTCAAATCTTCAGGACTGACAGGATACGAAAAGTACTGAGCGTCCTAGATTTCTCCTTCATAGTCTGAATTGAATTGAATGAACATTTATTCATGTAAATTACATCAAAGGCTGGATATACTTTAATCTTTTTAGAATTCTAACGTGCCTTAATTCCTAAGAAGTTATATTATTGATAAATATTGGGGGTCAAGAAAGGAGTTTTCAGATGTCGTTCGTATACATGCGAGACATTTAGCTGTCGGAGGATAAGTAAGTTGTCAGACTCAAGTATATATATTGTGATTTGAACAGTAATTAGAGAGCCTTTTTGATGCGTGGATATTTTACTTAATTCTGGCCGGCCTCCTCTTATTAAAGTAAAACAAATACCAACAGCTGGATCAATGTCCGTGTTATTTGCTTAATTGCAAGCAATTACCATGTTTGTTTTATATGAATGTAATCGTTATCTTGTCTTTCGTAAACAGGTGGGATAAAAAGCCTGTGTAACTAGACTATTTATAATACATTCCGATATTCATTGAGTTGATGATGATTGATAGTCAATATCTATGTGAAATAACTTTTTAAATCGTCCAAGTCCGTTCGTTTCAATCGTTCAATCGCCTTTCCCGAAGAAAGAGGCTATTTTCGTATTCCTACAATTTTTTTTTTCTCTCTCTCTCTCTCTCTCTCTCTCTCTCTCTCTCTTTTGTCTCTCTCTCTCTTTTTCTCTCTCTCTCTCTCTCTCTCCTCTCTCTCTCTCTCTCTCTCTCTCTCTTCCTCTCTCTCCTCTCTCTCTCTCTCTCTCTCTCTCTCTCTCTCTCTCTCTCTCTCTCTCTCTCTCTCTCTCTCTCTCTCTCTCTCTCTCTCTCTCTCTCTCTCTCTCTCTCTCTCTCTCTCTCTCTCTCTCTCTCCTCTCTCTCTCTCTCTCTCTCTCTCTCTCCTCTCTCTCTCTCTCTCTCTCTCTCTCTCTCTCTCTCTCTCCTCTCTCTCTCTCTCTTCTCTCTCTCCTCTCTCTCTCTCTCTCTCTCTCCTCTCTCTCTCTCTCTCCTCTCTCTCTCTCTCTCTCTCTCTCTCTCTCTCTCTCTCTCTCTCTCTCTCTCTCTCTCTCTCTCTCTCTCTCTCTCCTCTTTTCTCTCTCTCTCTCTCTCTCTCTCTCTCTCTCTCTCTCTCTCTCTCTCTCTCTCTCTCTCTCTCTCTCTCTCTCTCTCTCTCTCTCTCTCTCTCTCTCTCTCTTCCTCTCTCTCTCTCTCGGGAACGACGATACATCACACGAGCTATTTTTTTTATGATACCTAAAAGGTCTTTGTTTGTGTAAAGGGAAGAACTTGTTTACCACTGATCAGGTTAGCAAACCCTGATTAACCCACCGCCGATATCAACGTGAGGGTCACTCCACCGTTATCTATGACTGACAGAGCTGGAGGGTGAGAGCGCACGAGAGCGGGGCAGTTTAGTGTGGCACGTTGCGCGATCAGCATGAGAGGTCACCTGCGTGGCCCCTGCCTTACCCTCCTGGGGCTGGCCCTTCTTACCGCTCCCCTGCACGCGGCCATTACCAATGAGGTGCAAGCAGAGGAGTACATGAAAGAGCTGAATCTCAGGTAAAATATTGAACATACAAGGGGAAGTGATGTATCTGAGCTCATTCAGTATCCAGTATTCAGTATTCACAGATATTTTTTTTATATATGAAGTGCTTTCCATAAGTCAAGGCATTGTGCTGTGCTTTCCGAAGTCTTTTTTCCGATTTGTTTCATTTTAATCTTTCCAGCTTCTCTTTATTTTCTTTCCCGGCCCATCACCTTTTGGGATCCAGGTAGTCAGATTGTCTATTGCTCTTTTTGTTATCTATCCCCAAGCCACATGCGCTCATCTTCACTCTTCCTCCCATCCATGGTGAGGTGATCATATCACTTAGATGTGTTCCTAATGCTGACATCTGCATCAATTTTAATGTACTTCTTGAACTATTTTTCACAGATAGTTGCTACGTTTCACATCTCTAGGTCATAGATGCAAGTAGGTACCTGTTTTACAATACATGTTTCAAGCTTGGTGGTTAGAAGAATCCCGCTGGATGTGTTTGTTTATGAAATCCTCTCCAGCTTAAACTGATATGTTCATTCCTTTCGTTTTCATGATCTTTTTTTAGTTTTCATCTTTGACAGAGTATTCATATTCAACAACTTCTTCACGAACCTCACGTTTAGTATGTTGTTCTCTACATCAGTATCAAATGTCATTTTTTGCTTATGCTTAGATAGCCCCTTATTCGACTAAGACTTCCTATGATGAGGGAAATACAATTTTTAATGTTCTTGAATCTTTGAAAGTATTATCAAAGTAAAAACCTCTCCCTCTTTCTCCTCTGACACCTTATCTTCATGTCATATCTTAAAGGCCAATGTCTAAGTACTCCATTTCATTGCATCATGTTCTGTAGTGTTACCTACCTATGTTTTTTTCTCGTATAGTGTAATAATATACAATGCAGATAAATGTTGTAATATCAATTATACTTACAGCTCTCAAGAAAATCATGTAAGATCTAACTTGCACAAAATAAATTCTAAATTAAGTTTTTTCTCAGCTCCTATCTATATAGTTTCTTCTATTATATCTTTCTCCTCCTCCTCCCTTACTTCTGTATTTGTTAATACTATGTGTGTTTTCTTTACACCTCCAGTTTCTACCTCTGTAAATTTTGACTTTAATTATAATTTTAGGTGCATTCATATTATCAATCATCAATTTTGCATATTCACTCTATGTATGACCATCTTAGCTTCCAATCTTCTCTGCAGCCTCCTTAATCATTAGTAAAAAAAAAGAAGAAATTACTGCTTCATAATCACCTTCTTTATTACTTAAGACATGATAACTGCCTTGGTTGGAAACAGCTTTGCTTCCTCTTACCTTCTCTGTATGTACATAATTTATATTTCTAGAATTACCTCGCTCCTCTCTACTTGGTTAAAGTAATGAAAGAAATGTGACTGATTGCGATCCTGTGGCAGCTGTCTACTTTCGCGTCGCAAATACCTTTTGTAATTTTGCAGTACAAACCTCTTTTTTTTATGATCAACCCATTCCACTTGCGTTTTAGTTTTATTTCATTTGTGCATTTTTTTCAGAGAGAGAGAGAGAGAGAGAGAGAGAGAGAGAGAGAGAGAGAGAGAGAGAGAGAGAGAGAGAGAGAGAGAGAGAGAGAGAGAGAGAGAGATAAACCACACACTTGATTGAACATGAAAAATATCACATGATTGAACATGTAAAGTATAACATGCAAATCAGTACATGTTCTTTGTTGTTGTAAAAAACTTATTTTCGTTTCGAGCGATTGAATATAAACAGTTTGTTCCAATATATTTGTATATATACTTGATTTTATGCCTGTTTATTTTCTCAAAATGAAGCCGGTGTTTTTGTGAGGATTTTTTTATATCTATATAATTTATTTTTTACTATTTTGAGTAGAGATGAATTAGTGGGCGGGGATGGGAGTTATTTTTCTATCATTAATTTTATTGTATAAGTTCTGTTGATTAGGTACACGCAATTACTTGTATCGTTCATGTGCTTGTAGTAATCTTGTTAACTGGGATATTGTTTATAGTTCTTGTAATTCAATTCATGTGCGACATATTTTATTTATTTATTCATTCGTTTATTCAAATATTCAAGACCATAAAGAAAACTATTAGTATTCACTCTTTCTTTTATGTATGTTTTGAAAAAGTAATAATGATAGACTATTTCCAGCCTCCATTGTTCTGTTTTCTTACTTACAGCTTGTTTGTTTGTGTTAATTCGTTTGTTCGTTCCTTCGTTCTTTCCTTCCTTTTCTTAACCTTCCTTCCTCCCTCCCTCCCTCTCTTCCTTCCTTTCTTCCTCTTTAATTCTTCACTTCTTACTTCCATCCTTCCTCCCTCCCTCCCTCCCTCTCTCTCTCCCTCCTGCCGGCTCGCCACCCATACACCTTTGCCTTCCATGTTTCCGTCCCCACAACAGGCTCCTGAATCTCATTAATGAACCGCCTGACCCACTATTCCCTTTCTATCATTCTTTGGATTCTTTTATCATCCAACCTTGGCATCGTTTGTTGTTTTTTTCCTTTTATTGGTCTTTCTTCTTGTTGTGGTCGTCTGTGGTCCCTACCAAGGATACTATATACTATCCTTGGTCCCTACTGACGCTTTCTTTGCCTCCCTGCCGCCCATCAACTCCCCTCTACTCCACTATATAACTTCTCTCCTTCTCCTTCAAGAAAAGTATCACGCCCACCCCCTCCTCAGGCTCCTCCCCTTTCCCCCTTCTCCTCCTCCTCCTCCTCTTTCTCCTCTTCCTCTCCTCCTAAGTCTCCCCCCCCCCCCCCGATCAATTCAAATGCTGTCTGTCTGACTGTCGCTCTCATTTTAAATTCAATTCATGGTCACAACTTTACTGAATTTCCAGAGCGTTTTCTGAAATTTGAGTAAATTTTCTAAATCTGAATTAATTTTTGCACCACGCCTTATGCAATGCGGGAATGTGAGGACCATGGAGGAAGAACGGTTGGGAATCACTGTTTTATGGCAATAGTTATGAGTCTATGCTGCCGAGTTCCAATCGATAAACTATATAATTATAGTATTGATGTCATCTTGTTTAATATATTCAGTGTATATTCGTGTATATATTCATTGAAAGTACCGTTATATATGGACTTCCTACTCATTTCCATTAGTTTTTCTAATGAATGAATGCATTAACTAAGCAGTGTATTTATTGACACCTGCATCTATATACTATTTAATTCAGACTAAAAAGAGGATTATTAAGTAAGTTTGTGGTAATTCAGTAGTTCTCGGAGATTTTATAATTTTAGCAGTTTGGAAATACATGTTAAGGTTTCGAAAAGTTTGCTACGAAGTAAAATCACGGTGTTGTATTGTCAATTATATTGCCATTCAGTGATAAGCAAACGTTGTAAAGCATATATTCAGTTCCAAAAACATGTAGCTACTCGAGAGGTCAGTGTAGCTCCCGAGGCGTCTTGATACTCTTATGTAAAAGGAATGATAATGTTGCAGACTTAGTAGCGAAAGAGATGCAATGATACCTAAGGTTTACAAACTATATAGGGGAGTAAGTAGGAATTTTTTTGTAGCGGAACCGTGAGAGGGTGAACGTATGCTTTTAATATTTACTTTAGGGGAACAGTGACTATTCGATCAATGTTAGAGGATAAGAAAGAGATAAATCGGTACAGAGAACTGTGAAAAACTTATGACAGTCAGCAGTGGAAAGAGAACAGATGAGACGAATGTCCTTTGATTCCAGCCCAAGAATCTTCAGTGTAGAGGACGGGTCAGTTGAGAGCTATAAACTCATACACGGTCAAAAACTGACTGTACTAAAGGCATTCCTAATGTTAACGGAGATGCTTTATTTTCCTTTGTCTCCTTTTTTTTCTTTTGCACAAAAATGTCATGAAAGTTCCATATGACAAAAAAAACGCGAAAAAATATGAAACTGTATAAATGCATGAAAACATTGGGTAGCTATTGGCGGCAATTGGCCCATAAGTACCCTTCAAAAATTCACGCTCAGAACCGGGGCTAAGGGAACATGGCTGCTGCTGCTGCTGATGATGATGATGCACGTTCATTGTCTTGACGAGGCACAGATGGTGTGTGGACGACATGATACGATCCTCTTTACAGAGATAAGATACTCTTATCTCTGTAAAAGTCGATGCTTTCAATTCGAGAACTGGAGGCATATTTGCAAAACTCATATACGGTCTACGTGTTTGGAGGTTCACTATATCAGCATTGAGTGTAGTTGGCGTGTGAGCAAGGTCATGTCTCCTAGCATACACGTATTCGTATGTCCCACCCACACATATCGTGTTTAAATGATGATTTGCACAATGTTTTCAATGATGTGTCTTTGTGATATAATTGATGTGCGCATATCCTCGTATCATTACATCCACGTCAGATATAATGATATTTTCCTCTTCCCCTTATTTTTCCCAGGAAGCTTATCAATATCTGAAATTTTATAGAGATATGAATATTCTTGGGTTTTTTAAGCTGCTGTCTTAGGTGTTCTTATCTTAAACGATATGTCTTCATTGTTTGACTACACACACACACACACACACACACTGATTGTTGCATGTGTTCGGTTAAATAGTTAAATAGAAGAGCAGTGCTGCCTAGTGCATGGACCGGTAGCTATGGTATTTGTTGTAATATTCTTGTGTCTGTGTGTTTTGCCGCAGGTACAACCATGAATGCAATAAAGAGATGATCGCTCGATGGGACTACATTACGGACGTCGCTGACTCAAACAAGGAAGTTGCAGCGGTGAGTCATTTCTTCTTGCCACTTGACATCAATATTGAATGTATAGACTTCACCCTGATGAATAATTACGCAAGATGACCCTGAGCTGGATACAAGTGGGTCCCACCTGACCACTTCAGCAAGTATCTCGGCTATCAGTTGTCTTCGTGGTGATACGTAGATTATTACAATGGTCTCTTACTTCAGATGGTCGTGGTAGCTGGTGTAATAGCCAGTCCCAAATGTAAATATTTAGCAACCACAGCCTGGGAAACAATAACAGTATTGCACTGCATGAACGTTAGCAATCACTATATTTGATATTTTGTGACATAATAAACAACCGCAGCAAATTATTTACGTGTACATACTGATTATCAATAGATTAATAGGTGCCACAAAGCATACTTGAATGATGTGCTTGCTGGATCGAGGGGGGGGGGGGGGGCCGACGGGTCATGGATAACATATTTGCTCAAAACAAATAAATGAATCAATGACTGATTAGATTTTAATCCGTCCAGTGGCTTGAAATATTCAATGACACCCTTGATAGAGTATTCAATGACACCCTTGATAGAGTATTCAATGACACCCTAGATTACAGTCCAGTAAATACGAAAATGTATTTCATAAAGAAGCCATAGATAGCGCTTGCCGACATCATACTGTTCCCGTATTTGACACACACGTGCATTGTTGACTGCCAAAAAAATTACACCGTTCAAAAAATCGAACACACGAAAACACTTATTGGACATTGTTAAGTAGATAAGATTGATAGAAAAATATATATATATTTAATTTTATTTTTTTATTTTTACAAACTTCAGAATGCGGCTGCGGTGCACTACCTTAATTTCAAGGGCGAGGCAGCCGTCAACTGTTCTCAGTATGGCTATGAAGCCTTCACGAACATGCAGCTGTACCGACGCTTCAGGTTCCTCTCCAAGAAGGGTCCGGGAGCGCTGGACCACGCTGAGCTGACGGAGGTGAGAAACCTTTTAAACGAACCTAATTCTTGTAAATAATCAACAATTTCCATATTGGCTTAATGAAAAAGGTTAAGTATTGTCAAAAAACCAACTGTTTAAAAATACTTGTTAGGGGAGAGAATATCCGTTTCTGGTCATATTTGTTTTTTCAATTCAAGATATTCTTTTTGAAGTAGGAATTATAAACACTCACCAGAACGAACATGCTAATTTGATGTATTGACCCTCCTTATGCAGTACAAAGACCTTCAGGCGCACATGGAGACCATCTACGGCACTGCCACCATTTGTGACTTTTACAACCCGGAGCAGTGCGACCTCATTCTGGAACCCGGTAAGGCTGGCGGTAACTGTCTCAAATAAAATAATGCATGCAACAGCAGAATGAGGACAAAGAGATATTACTAGGAAAAGTTTATTACCACAACTTTCGTGTTTTAGATATTGAGGCAATTATGGCGTCTTCCACAAACTGGGACGAGCTGAGGTACGTTTGGGAAGAGTGGCGGGACAAGAGCGGCAAGCTGATGAGAGATGACTTCGTGCGTTTCGTGGAACTTTCCAACAAGGCTGCTACTCTAGACGGTTTGTCCAACTTTTTCACACGTTATTATTCCATCAGAGTGGTTAAATAGATTTTGAAATCATTCATGTTACCTGTCACACTTGCTACTCAACCATTCCGTTGCTCAGATCAGGAATAGCATGGCTCGGGTCTTCCGGTCCAAGGGTTTATACCCTACTAAAGGTCAATTCCAACTTTGTTAACAATTTCAACTCACACCTCAAAATATCTATCATGTGACTCACCTCCCACCCTAAACTTTTCACTTGATAGCCATGATATTGGATAAAAAAATTCGTTTTAATTGATAACGCCAATCATTATCATCTCAGTGTAGATGAAAAGCAATGTGTTATCAAACGCTGTCATTACAACGGTCCTCATGGTACTATACGACATTATTATGCCCTTTATGCCCTCTTCAGGTTTTGAGAACACGGGTGAATACTGGCTGAATGGCTACACAGTGGACCAGAGAGAGGCAGACACGTTCACTAGTGGTCAAACCGTCAGCGCAATGGAATTCAGAGAGATGCTAAGCACAGTTTGGGATCAGGTATAATAAATTTACGTTTTATTGTGAATAGACAACTGAGGGCTCGTTCTTGAAAAAATAGTAATAATAATGATAATAATGGTAGTCGGGTGATGACACTGGTTTGCATTAAGTCAGCTGAATTCTTTTGCTGAGATTAATAGAAGTGGAGCTTGGCACTGGTTGTTGAATATGGTGAATATGAAAATTTTGACCATTTTCACTGTTTACAGAAAGCATTACTTGCTGTATGTTTTCTGTGTTTTAGATTATAATACGCATTTGTAGATGGAAATTCCCATATTCAACCATACTATTTATTTTCTATGAATGTAAAATGGAAATCTTTGACAAACTCTTAAAGGTTCTCATTGCATTAATTATGCTTTAATGGTAGATGATAATATACTCGTGTGCATATGTCCTTCCTTACACAATTGTATGCATGACGGTGCAGGTATCTGAAGGCCTTTACAAGAAGCTCCATGCCTACGTTAGGATGCGGATGCAGGACGTCTATCCCGGAAAAATTGACCCGAAAGGTCCCATTCCTTCCCACATTCTCGGTATGTATGTCGTCTGCATCTCTCCTTGTATAGTTAGAAAACAAAAAAACGTCAGAAGCAAACTTTTGTTGTAAATTATGAAAATGAATCACTATCAGAAAGGGAAGGTTATATAGTTATGATGCATTAGAACATTTTGGTAAGTTATTGATCTTATTCCTCAGTGTTACCAAGTGGGTATGAGGAACGGAACATCAAACGAAAAAAAAACCTCACCTATAATTATTGGTATTGACCAATATTAATTTTTCTACTCCCGACTATTGTTAAGTTGTCTTACATGTGATTTCGAGACGAGCTTCCAAAGGGTATTAAGCAGTTATACATTATTTATTATTACTTGCTTATTGATAGATATCCATAAATTTTACTAAGCTCATCCAAATCCATCCTTTGCTCATCCAAAGCTAAGATATGAAACAAAATTCCATGCCAGCATTACGAGCGACTGTTGTAATAACGCGTTGTGCCCTTGGTGTGCAGGTAACATGTGGGCACAGACGTGGGGCAACATCGCGCGCCACGTCATGCCCTTCCCTGAGATGCCAACCTTCGACGTGACGGACAGCATGGTGGAGAATGTAAGTGGTGGAAGTTGCGAGTCTGGTGTTCGCTTTTTCGATTGTGTGTTTAGTCATGCTGTGCAAATTGAATTATTACATCGGTTAACCAAGGAAGTGTTTTAGGTCCAGATGCACATTGCACTGAGACGTGAATGAGTTTGTTTTTCTTTGATATAGACTTCTCAAGGCAGTAATCACCCTCCTATTTCCCTTCATCTTTAGAAAAAAAGTGCACTTGGTCAAATGATAATCGAGATGAGTCTCATGGTGGACGACACTGTAATTACTGTTGTTGACTTCCACTTTAAGTCTATTCTTTACATGCAAGTTTCGAAGCATTGCAAATGGTTCATGCTTTGTCTGCCTCGCCTTCGCGTTCTCACCCAGTTTTCAATCATATTCGGAATATTTGCAAATATCTTTTTCATCATGTTTTTTTTCTTTTTTTCGGTGTCTTGTACTCAGGTAGCACCGGCGCTGCATGCGTACAACACTCCCCGGCCTTGGAACTAGGAGTGTATCGGTGGCTACTTAGAATTG
Organism: Chionoecetes opilio; assembly: GCA_016584305.1. NCBI lineage: Eukaryota > Metazoa > Arthropoda > Malacostraca > Decapoda > Majidae > Chionoecetes > Chionoecetes opilio. The sequence goes on along the minus strand of JACEEZ010026160.1, from coordinate 275,079 downwards.
CATTTATCATCAGAAAATGATTGACGTGTCTGAGAGGGTTAAGAGGAGAGTGATATGAGCTGAAGGAGGGATGAAGGTTGGAATGGAATATGCCATTTTTAAAACCTTAGTAAAACCTTACACATGAAGAGGGAGATCAAATCCCAGCGAACCTGCAGATACAATTTTTATCATCCGCAGCTGAGCTTTTCTTAGTAAAGAGTCATTCCACGCGTGCATAATGCGCTCGTTATTTTGGTGTTGGAGTGTATGGCAGAGCAGTCGTGCGGCGGCGAGGTGTTGACTTTGCACGTGTCTCGCAGGGCTGGGATATCAAGAAGATGTTCGAGACGGCTGAGGACTTCTTCCATAGCATAGGCCTGTTCAACATGACTTCCGTGTTTTGGGAACGCAGCGTTATCAACCAGACGGAGTGGGGCAAGATAATGGTGTGTCACGCCTCGGCGGAGGACTTTTGTCTGGGACCAGAAGGTGACGACTACAGGTACGAGTATGTTGTTAGTCAAACGATGCAAGTCACACTTCTTTGTCCACTTTTGCTATAGTTTTGTTAGTATTATGGTCATTGTATCTTTTACCCTTGTGTTTATATTCTCTTTTTCACTCTTTCTCTCTTGCATTCTATATTTTTCGTCTTATTCACCTTGTTTTTTCTGTCTCTTTCTTTTTCGTTTTGCGCATCTGCATGGCAAGAATCAAAATGTGCACCGATGTCAACATGGAGGACCTGATCACCGTGCACCACGAGATGGGTCACATCGAGTACTTCATGGCCTATAAGAACCTGCCTTACGTGTTCAGAGACTCGGCCAATCCAGGTAAATGAAGTGAAATGTCTAACTCAAGCACATTTTGTTTCATATTCCCTCAATCAGTAGAAATGGTACAATATTTACTCTGATAATTTCTTAGTGGCTTGTTGGGTGGTTTGGATTTTCATCATATGTTTATTGATACTATAATGGTTTATGCAACAAAAATTGTCTAAAGTTTCTCTATACGGATAGGTCAATATCAGGCCATAGGTCATCAGGATAGGTCAGTATCAGGATAGATCAGGTCATAAAATCACTTCATCACTATTATAGAAAAGAACGTCATTTCAATTATCCTTTATCCTGACTTTCGTACTCCAGGTTTTCACGAGGCAATCGGAGATCTGATCGCTCTCTCTGTGTCAACGCCGAACCATCTTGAGAACGTTTTACATCTGACTCCTAAGGGGCCTACCTCAGTCAAAAACACAAAGTACACAGACGAAGAGAAGCGCGACCTGAACTTCCTCATGCAGATGGCATTGGAGAAGGTAAACAAACACCCTGTCTCGTATATACAAAATGTTTTCCTGTTTATACCACTTGCACTCATTCGCTCATATTGTGGATATCTGTTGTGGAACACTTATGTTCTCTTAAAGTAGGATAACTTTTTTATCATGCAGAATTGGCCTATCAAATATTACATTATTAACGATTTGTATACTGTGGTAAACCATGATTTTTTTCTCTTTTTTTCTATATGAGGAACTTTTTAATACAATCATCGCTACTTGACACTTCACCACTGTCCCACACCTCATCACAACGCACTTTCAGATCGCTTTCCTACCCTTCGGTTACTTGATCGACAAATACCGGTGGAGTGTGTATGACGGCACCATTCCGACCACGGAGCTTAATGCCGGGTGGTGGAACCTGAGGGAGTCCCTGCAAGGCGTGGCTCCCCCCGAGGGCGTGCGTGGGGAAGAGTTCTTTGACCCTGGCGCCAAGTATCACGTGCCCGCCAACGTGCCTTACATCAGGTACTTATCTCAGGTGCTTCTTCTAATCACTTGGTGGCCTCCCATCACGTAAATTATATGCAGGCCATTCAAGTGTTTAAAATTATTACAAATTTAGATACTTTTGTTTTACGACTTTAGATATTTTTTAAATCATTGTTGCTAATTTCACAGCTGCCATCTACACCATGACCTGTGAAACCCTCTGCTTCTACTCCCTCCAGGTACTTTGTGAGCTTCATAGTGCAGTTCCAGTTCCAGACGAGACTGTGCAAGGCTGCAGGTCACACGGGCCCGGTGCACACTTGTGATATCTACGGCAACACAAACGCTGGCTACATTCTTCGGTCAGTGGCACTCTGGGTAAAAGGAGTGGAAGGGGGAATTAAAGAGTAAGATCGAGGCTTGTGGCATGCACGCGTTTTCAATTAAGATCGGGATGTATTTGAATTTACTGTCGCAACATATAGTCTTTTTGAATGGTATTGTTATAGATATAAACAAGGCGAAGCTAATAAAAAGTGTCTTATCGTTTGGCGTATCAGCTTGCACGATATTTTTTAGAATAAGTTCTTTGATCTATTGATCTATTATTAGTGTCTCGAATTTTGCGCTAAGCAGAGTAATATTGATAAAGACTTCGGAAGATTCATAGATATCTGACTTGGGTTGATGACTCATTCTAAGCTAGGCTAGGTCAGGCTAAGCTAGGCTAAGCTAGGCTAAAGGCAGTTTTGTCTATCTGTCAATAGGTTGGAGGTAACCCCCAAGCGCTCACCACATTCCGTTTTTTTATTTCCTTTTATTTGATACTAGCCGCAAAGCCGTCCTCCGGGCGGACTTTTTGGCTAGCTCCTGCGGAGGGCTATTGGTGGGCCTTCGGCCCACCAAACACAGACTCTCCAGATAGCCCCTTCTAACTTTCCTGAAATCATGGATGTAGAAATGTATGTATTAACGCAAACCCATTCACATCACCCCCAACCTATTCACTCACCCATTACCCCCCATCCATTCACTCACCCATTACCCATCACCTCCCACCCATTACCCATTACCACACACCCATTCACTCACCCATTACCCATCACCCCCCACCTATTCCCTCACCCATCACCCATCACCCCCAACCCATCACCCCCCACCCATTCACTCACCCATCACCCCACACCCATTACCCATCACCCCACCCATTCACTCACCCATTACCCATCACCCTACATCAAGGTTTCCTCAATTCTCGCAACCCACTTTTTTCTTCTTCACAATTCTCGCTAATAGGCTGCTAAAAAAAAGAAAAAAATTGATCGGATCATCTCATAAGTGGGCTTAAAAGCTTCCCCTGCTCGACACGGTTCCAAAACTGTGCCATATGAGGGGATTCCGCCACAGGGGGCGGCACCTATACCACACACACAGACAGACAGACAGACACACAAACTTTCGCTTATATTATTATAGATAGATAGTAATGGTGATGCTGCAGTGTTGATGATGTTGATGATAGTGACGTGGAGGAGGAGGAGGAGAAGTACAATGGTCTTTTTAATGAACACAATCAGTAGTTGATCATTTGTAAATACGGCTTATAAAGGTTTAAATATTGTGACGAAGGCAAAGACTACACATTTTATCATTGAAGATAGTTTTTATACATATTTTTCTGTGACCCTTTATTTGTTGATTTTCTCTTCTTGCTTTTATCAGGAGCGCGCTGGAGGAAGGTTTCTCAGATCCATGGCCAAATGTTCTAAAGATGCTGGGCGGATCAGAGAACATTGATCCACAGGCTATCATCAACTACTTCGAGCCTCTCATCCGCTTCCTTGACCAAGCCCTGGAGGAGGCCGACCAGTGCATCGGATGGGGAGGTACGCTGATTGAGGGTGTTTGAACGCAAAGTCGTGTTTGTTATGTGCGCAATGTGAAATAATGTTATGTATGTGTTGAAATAGTTAATGCTATTCACGCAGTTGAACACTAAGTCGTATGACGAATAATTGCTGTATGTTTTCTTTGCTAACGTAATAAGTGTTTGTCCAAATATTATATTTTCGTACGGTCCATAAAGGTGCGGGTTCGAATCTAAGTCCGGACGAAGATAGTTTGGCCATGTCTCTTGTTTCACCCTTGTTCACCTAACATAAAATAGGTATAGGGTGTGAGCCGAGGAGTATCGACTTCGAAATCCCAGAAGGATGTAATTCCATGTGTCATGAAATGGAGACTCAAAATGCTCTCCGTATTCACTACCCACCGCCACGCCACACATCTCTACAATCAAATGACCTCGCTTCCTTCGTTCTCGTGTCATAACATCACTTCTGTCCTGAGTGACTTGTCCAACTTGTGCTATCCGTTAGATTCATCGTTCTTTGTGGCTCCATGTTAAAGGAAACATGATAGATACATAAACAAAAACATGATGTTGTGGATCTGCATAATTATTTTCTAAATGCAGCACATTTACCGCCAGTTGGAAGCATCATTACTCCAAACGAAGCTTAACTACACCTAAGCACTACTCTAAAAAAATTATTTTATTTACTTATCTATCTAATAACTTATCTGACATTGAACATTTCATTTATAATATTTTCCTTTGCAGATGACTGTGTTGAGGCGGAAAGTGAAGAGGATTTAGATACAATCCTTGCAAGCACAGAGAGTCCGGACTCTTTATCTACCTCTAACAGTACACTCATGACGGAATCCTCCACCATGGGGACGGAGGAACCAACAGTGGACCCTCGCAAGGACGAGGCGCGGGCCCTGGAGGACATGGATGACATGGACGACGAATTGACCTTGTTAGTCCAGACGGCCACCGTGTATGACTGGGACTACTATACCAATGAGTCCGACGCCACGTCCGCCATTGCGGTAGGTCCTTGCGGGAACCCTGATTAGTGAGATGTGGAGCCAAGGCCAAATTGAATAGTAACAAAAAATCTCGTGGAATACTAGGAAGGACCTGAAACCTCTTACTTACTCCTTATAGTTTAGTTTTAGAGTATGAATAATATTTCATTAAGAAAATAACTCTTGTAGCAAATCAGTGTTATCAGGAAACTTTTATCCATGTATCTTGTCTCTCTACCCTTTCCTTGAACACTAATGTGATTTGAATATATTCTTTCATTCTCCATCAGAACGAAGCCTGGGGTAATGTGAGTAGTGTGTTCAGGGAATGGTACAATAAGACCATCGCCTTCTATGACTATGAAGGATTCAAAAATGAATCTCTTATTCGCCGCTTCAGACTGCAGAAGAACCTTGACACGGCAGCACTTTCAGACGAGGACATACAAAAGGCAGGTGTGAATTATTCAGGCTAGGTCAGGTGTAGAAATTTTGAAGATTATTATTATCTCTCATTTATGAATTAGAAAGTTTTCAGTATTCAGTGTGATGTGTATGGCATGACACAATATTGGAATGGATTTTGTAAATGCATAATATTATTTTTATTTTATTTATACATTTTTGTGTGATCTGCTTTGTTGTTATATTTGATAGATTTTAGTGAAATATGTATTTATTTTGTAAAGTTTGAATATTTTGGAATTTACTTTTGAAAAACTAATCAACTTTTATAAGAATATTTTGTATATCTTGGGTGTGTAAAATTCCAGTTGTATAAGTATATATATGAAGGAAATGCTCTACGTTTTGTGCCACCCCACACGTTTGGGAGAAAGTATTATGTTTGAAAGGATAACCGTTTGACTTTGCGAATATTAAAGACTGAGAGGAATAAATTACAAGTTAATTGAGCATTGATTCATCAGCATATGGGTGGTACTATGTGTGTGTGCTTGCTTTGACACACATTACAGTTAAAAGATATATGTAAAGACATCTTACAGTTGAGTGTTTATATAAATGTTTTAATAAAGTATAACAGCAGGAATGAAGGAATAAACATTGATTACATGGATTAATATTCCTTGCTTGCTTAATTAAAGTAACGACAATATGCAAGTTATTTCAAGGATATCGATGCAATTTTGGTAATTAGGAGCCCATGCTCTTATGTAATCACAGTTTA
>JACEEZ010026160.1:209248-264248 GCA_016584305.1 Chionoecetes opilio | reverse complement strand
GGAGTCGCGGGACAGGGTGGTAGAGCCCTAACGACAAGTTCAGTTCCTGTCCTGCTGTCTAATAAACACCGTTAGTGTGTCTGGGATTCTGTTTTCATCAGTCACTAGTATTCGGTGCTTCCTCCAGCTATTTCTATACTGTATTTAGCTCCAAGAATTTCATATTGTTGAAAGTGTGTGTAAACTTTTATGATAATAATGCAACTCGAACATTATGTCACAGAGTGGATTCCATAGTGTGGTAGATGGTTTATAGAATTCTCAAAGGAATGCATACTTATATTGCAAATAGAGGAAAGTTTGGAAATTTAGATTTCAAAATTTTGTGCCTCCGGAGATTTTATAATTAAGTACGTGAATAGTTTCGAAACTTGATGATTTAATTCATGGCATTAAAACTTGTGTGTATTTAAAATGTATTTACAAATGTATTTAAATACAATTAATGTATTTAGTATTTAATATTTAAATACATTCGTAAAATGTATTTAGTATTTGGTATTTAAATACATTTCTCCCATGTGTTTAGTATTTAGTATTCAAATACATTCAATGTACTTAATGCCCAGCTCTGGGTGCAACTGTGCACCCTTATGGGTGCAACTTTGCACCCTTATTGGAGGTGCAAAATTTGTGACACATTTTGCACCATTTTTTCTTAGTGTGTACAAACACACATAGTAATATGTAAACAAAAGGGCGAAATACAGAGCGGCGCCATTTAACGTCGCTAATTTCGGCAATCGTCAAGGGGACTACCCAGGCTACATTACCTATAGGTGTAGCAAGGCCCTGAGCTACGTGTTCTAGTCTCTTGGCAGTAATGAGAAAGTTATTGATCGGAGAATAGTGGTAAATGAAGGGCATATGTTTACATGACGGAGGCGGTGGATGATTTTGTAAGGAAAAAAACCTATTCATTTAGTGCTAATGTGTATACAAATGAAGATGAGCTTATTACACCCAGCCTTCGGTAAGATAAGTGTGTTATTCGCTTGTGTAAATGAAAAGAAAATATTGTTCATCGAAGTGCAAAATATAGAAGAGTTTGATGCGCATGACAAAGTGATGCAAGAATTAGTTGATCCATAGATAACAGTAGACCTGGTCTACTGTTATCTATGATTGATCATATGAAAGACAATGTGCAAAAAAGAAGTCACAACAGGATATAGAGGAACAAAGCATAAATGGTAATATTATGACAGGGTGAATTTGAGAAAATGAAAGAAACAATGATATAGTAAAAAAAAAGGAGGTTATGATGATGAAGACAATCAATGCTGAACAAGAAGAAAAACGAAGGCTAAGAGAGAAAGATACGACCACAATGCTATAGCTCAGGCCATTTAAACTACACCATGTAACTAGTTTAACACACACAGGTCACACACACACGCACACACACACACACGCACACACACACACACACACACACACACACACACACACACACACACACACACACACACACACACACACACACACACACACGCACACAAACACACACACACACGCACACAAACACACACACACACACACACACACACACACACACACACACACACACACACACACACACACACACACACACACACACATTCTCATCAATTGTCTCATTCATACAGATTAATGAAACGAGGCAAATGGTATCGATTGCTGAAGAGTTCTTCCAAAGTCTGGGATTATACAACATGACAGACGATTTCAATAGTAGCAGCGTATTCGATCAAAACGAAGAGGAGACTGTCATCTGCCACGCCTCCGCCTGGGACTTCTACGATGTTGTTAATGATCCTTCTGAGGGACGCTTCAGGTAAAGTTTTTGTTTATTGATTAATATTCTTGTACATATTCGGTACTCCAGCTGTCTGTTGATACGCTGCTGAGGCAAGAACTACACATTTGACCAGTCTGTGGAATGTATTGGTAAATTTATGATTATCTGTTACATTCATTCACTGAAGACGTGAATGATCAGATAAATTGTTCGTTGCAATGTCTTTTGATCCTTTACGTTGTATAGTCAGTCTGAGATGTCTGATGCCTTACAAGATCACTGAAGAAAAAATTATTGACATACATGTATTCATTCTTAGGATCAAGATGTGCGCTGATAAAAATCAAGGGGACTTCATCGTTATTCATCACGAGATGGGCCACACCCAATACCAGATGTCGTACAGCATTCCTAGGGGGGAGCGTCCACTAGTCTTTAGGGACGGTGCAAACCCTGGCAAGTCCCTCCCTTCCCTTGTTCTTCCTATATCACCAAACTTGCTGCTACACTCTGCTTAAACTTACTCACTTCTTACTCCGCATTACTCCAGTGTTAAAGAAAATGCTTAACCGTTCTTCAAGGGTGACCCGAGAGAGAGAGAGAGAGAGAGAGAGAGAGAGAGAGAGAGAGAGAGAGAGAGAGAGAGAGAGAGCGAGAGCGAGAGAGAGAGAGAGAGAGAGATATGTTTCACGGATTTGTCTTTCAGGTTTCCACGAAGCGATTGGTGACACAATTGCCTTGTCTGTGAGCACTCCAAGACACCTCAAGATGATAGAGGACTATTTGTATGATAATCAAACAGAACAGCCACAGACGAGTACACAGATGACTACAGACTTTGACACATACTTAAGTGAAGAGAGCACTGAATATGAACAGAATATTAACTTCCTCATGAAGACTGCACTCGCTAAGGTGAGTAGATTAACCATAAATTAAAAAATGGGTCATTAAACTCCAGTCAATGACAAAGTGTATTCATCCAGCACATAGGTTCTTTATATGATGCTCTAATATACTTGAGGGTTTTTTCAGCAATGTCGATGCACCACTCACTATTTAATGGAGGAATATGTATGCATCACTATTGCTGAATATCCACATGAATATCAGATCATATCGAAAACCTATGTGGTGGATGAAGTTGACTGCATTTTGTCATTGTCAGGATTATGTATCTATGTTTCTGCTCGTAATGAACATTCACTGTTGTCCTTTTGCCACTTGAGTATATCATGAATACAATACGTATTTTTTAAGTCCACTCACATATCAAATCCCTCTTCTGTTTTCTTATATGACATCAAATACTGATCGGTGCTTCCCAAATGTATGTTCTTTGATGGATGTTATGACAATGTGTTCATCATGATATGTTGAAGTTTTAAGTATTTTAAAAACTTCCAAACCAGCGTGCCTAACTTTTATCGTATTGGTGATGTATCTGTTGGTGTTATTTCATTGGTTATTCGTCTTATCTCTCACGTTATTCAGTACTACTTTTTTTATTTTATGATTAAATTTTTCTCGTTTTGTTTACTGTTCTTCTAAATCTTGTTTATTTCAGTGGTTGTCGCTCTGTTTCTTGTGTCGCTTGTGATCTTGTCTAGTGGCGGTGGTTCTTGTCTTCCTCCTTTCATATTTATGTAACTTTGCTCCCATTGGAAATTTCTAACCTATAAGTTTCTGTTTTGTTTATTGTAATTCTAGATTGTGTTCCTACCCTACGCATACATCCTTGACCAATATCGGTGGGAACTGTTTACAGACAACAACACTAATACAGACTTCAACAAAAAATGGTGGGAGTTAAGGTAAGTACCAGAATGCCAAAAATAACTGAGGACATTATCTTTGTAGTGTAGCAATTATGATAGCGTAGGGAATAAGTGTAGTGACCATAAAAGTTCGAAAATATAGCGGTTGTCGATTTGACTAGTTGATTGACTGGATTGTTAATCAATATAGCACAGGGGATGAACGACAGGAATATTAGATAGATAGACAGGAAGAAGGATTACAGGAACTACCACGTGTAGGTCTCACGGCCTCTTGTAGATTCCATATTTTCTTATGTTCTTAAGTTCTTATGACACATGCTTTAGTAATGTCGCGTTCAAAGAATGACCGTAACATAGGATTCTATATTCATACAATTGTGAGATTTAGCATCTGACCGACAAAGCAGTACAAAATAGTCAATAGACTGTTATGTTGATGGTAATTAAACTAGTGATCTAAATTGAATCCATCAGGCATCAGTTTAATGGCCGAAGAAAGTCATGTTTAAGGCATGAGACATGAGTCATAAGGCATGTTCAGGTCAAAGAAAAATTCACCTCTCGGCTCGAGGATCTCCTTGCTGCTTTGTCCATCCCATAAATAAAGTAGTTTTCAATTTATTTGCTTGCATAACAGTTGCAGTATTTTTCGTTGATTATAGAAATGATTCATCTCACCATTTTCGAGAAGAGATGATTGATATAGTACCAAAAAATCTGAGTAAATAGGCACGTAAGTTATTAATATAAAGACACTTTTTCTATCCTTACAGGTTAGATGTTCAGGGCATCTGTCCACCCGATAAACGCTACCCGATTACCGATTTCGATGCAGGAGGCAAATATCACGTCGCAAACAACGTTCCTTACATCCGGTGAGAGAGAGAGAGAGAGAGAGAGAGAGAGAGAGAGAGAGAGAGAGAGAGAGAGAGAGAGAGAGAGAGAGAGAGAGAGAGAGAGAGAGAGAGAGAGTCTTAATTATACTGCTTATTCGCACTTTTAGCTGGTGCCATTGACCTAATATCTTTGTTCCCTTTATATCAGTTACTTCGTGGCTCATATTCTGCAGTTCCAGTTTCACCATAGACTTTGCTCCATTGCTTTGGAAGACGAGTTTGACGAGGAGCAACTGTTTAATTGCGACATTTACAACAGCACTAAAGCAGGAGATGCGCTGAGGTGAGTGGTAGCGTGATCTTGTAATCCATGAGGTAATGCTAGCTCTTATATACATTGACAGAAATACAGCTCCATCATATTATTTGTTTCCCATTTTCCTCCATCAGGGAGATGCTAAACAACGGAGCTTCGATTGAATGGCACACGCAGCTGCAGAGCTTTATGGGTAGCAGCAGTGCCAACATGAACGCCAGTGCTATCCTGGATTACTTCTCACCTTTGCATGATTACTTGAAAAAATTTTACACGGACCATGATGAGATTGAGGTAAGTTGCCGGAGATTGGGTTTTGACAACGGATGATAAGGTTTACTAGAAAACAAAAAGGTGACCAAGTGGATCTCGCGTTTGAAGGAGAGCTATGAAGCCAAAAGTCTATATAAGTACTTTGTATGCAAGATAAACAATGAATCGAAGACTATTTGATCTCTCGTTAGTTTACTTACTTACTCGCCGATTTGAAATTAACTTGTGTGGTTTTGATTAATTATTTTCACGTTATTTCTCCTCTTTTTTCTTTTTTTTCTTTGACATGGTATTTCGCAGGAGATACGTAGGTGTTTCTAAGATCATCGCCTTCTACCAAATTTTGGGATCATTATTAGTGCGTTACAGTCTTTGCGGGTGAAAATATATATAAATAAATATACATAAATATATATAAATATATATGAATAGAATATATATAATTCCGCACTTAGAACACAAATCTTGGTTGGTGGAGAGGTGCGCAGCTGTTGGTATCAGGTATAGGCGAGCTAGTCTAGTCTAGGCGAGTCTAGTTTAGTCTAGTTAGTCTAGGTGAGAGTAAGGAAATTGATGGGGCATGTGAAGAGGAGAGGTGTTGAGGCATTGGGGAGAGCTGTTAGAGGGGAAGTGCCAGGTCACCATCCACCGGACAGGCCAAGGAAGACATGGAGGCAGTGTGTTGAAGAGGAACTGGCAACATTGGAAATTAAAGAGGTTGAGGCAATGGATAGAGATAATTGGAAGCGTAACATCGACTGTCTAACCACCTAAGACATTATGGGAAAATTTGACGTCAAACTGAAGGATGATAATGATGATATAGGTGAGCTAGTCTTGCTGATACTCCAATTTTGCACAATATATACCATTATTATAAAATTTTGTTTGATGCAAAAAGGGAAAAAAACCTGATATGGACTTAGGAACCTTCTATAATGGCTGCATAACACCCACACACTATGGTATACGGACTTTTATACAGAACTACCAGTTTGTCGGAAAGAAAGTGGTAAGACTAAGAAAGAAAAAAAACGAAGATATAATTACTATTAAAGATCTTGCGCGCAGCTGCCAATCCGCTCTCCTTTCTTACATTACATCCATAGCATCACACATTTAGTGCCGTCCATAATGGAATCCCATTGTCACCCAAGACACGAATCGTCACGTCAGTTCAATGACATGAAATATTTGCCAGAGAAAATCCTAGATGTGTGTGTGTGCGTGTGTACGTGTGTGCGTGTGTGTGTGTGTGTGTGTGTGTGTGTGTGTGTGTGTGTGTGTGTGTGTGTGTGTGTGTGTGTAGTGTGTGTGTGTGATTGATTTAGAATTCCAAGCAATATTTTCCTGTTTATCTGGATTTTCTATAGAATATATGCATACATTTATGAAAAAGATTGATGAATTTTAACCACACTTCTCTCAACATTGTGTATTGTGCTCACAGCCGGGCTGGGATTCTGGTGAGATTGATGATTACTTGAAAAACGAGGACGCCTACATCCCCGCCACGGTGCCCATCGTGGTGGGCGTGGTGCTGGCGGCAATGGTGCTCATTGTCATCATCGCCTACTTCGTGGGTCGAGCCAGACAAAAGAAGAAAAAGAACTCCTCGGTCGCGGACAAAACCGTTGAAGATGACATCGAAATTACAGTTCGAAGTTCACGTTCCGGGTCAGGCGGATCGTCGGACAAATGATGTTGTTCGTAAAGATAGATACAGTTAAGACATAAGGGGGAAGGTGAGGAGGGGTTGGGACTGGTGTTGTATGTTATGTTGTTTTCATTATTGATAAGGGTTTATTACTTGTTATAGTCAATGATAACTAAAAAGGGTTTTCACTTAGTTGTGTATTGCTAGCAATTGTACTGCTTCATAGGGTAGAATAATGAATTTGATGTGTGAAAACTTAAAACGTATATTAGGAAAGCTATTACATGCATGGAAAGTCAAAAAAAGATTCACACAAAGATATTTATTGAGATAACGCAGGAACTTGAAGCAAGAGTGCATTTTAAATATAAAGCAGGCAGTATAATGGTAAGAAACGTAGGTTTTGTTTGAATTGTCCATGAGAGGTTGTAATGATGTTCATGTGTTTTAGTAAGATGCTCTATATATTTGTTAATACACAGTCCACTCCACGATGGAATACCTTTATGTGGAAATACCTAGATGAATAAACCCTGACACTTTCATATGTTTTCCCTTAGTGCACCACCAAGGGTTTGGTTTTTTCCGTTTCTTACGTGTGCGCCTATAGCGCCCATAGCGCCTGTAAGCTTTCTCGCCATGAGAGCTTAGTGTTTTTTTTATATATTTAATTTTCTAGCCCTGGGATCATTTGAGGACTATGATGGTGGGCCCTCGCCCGTGGTGGCACAGGCAGGAATGTTATAGTGGCGCCTGTTGCGGCTCGTGCCTTGACTAAACTCGGAACGCCGAGCTCACCACTATAGTGCGGTATGTAATGTTAGGAAAAGGGCTCCCGTCGGATTTTTGTGCTAAAATTGATTTTTTTGCAGTTCTGGCTTCTATAGGTATCAGATTAACAGAAAAAGATGGGGTCCCAATTTTCAGACCCCTTACCCCCCTTTTGGGGGTCACTTCCCTTTTGGGGCCCCCCGGCACTGACCATGCACCTGTCTCCGCCAATAATTGACCGATTTTCATAATTTGAGTATCCTTTTGTAGGTTTTCAGGTATGCCGCGTCGATTTATAGCACTAAAAAAGCAACCGAAAGTGTCCTTATAGCACTTCCGGTTCAGATTTAGCACTTCCGGTTCAGAGTATAGGGTCTAACTCCATTTTTTCTTTTTCAGGCATGTTGAAGAAGCAGTTTTGAGCTCAGTCAGATATACCCTGTGAACTGAGATCGTGGTAGTATCGCCAATATGTCGGAGGAGGACGGAGTTTGCGTGATCTGTAAAGAAGGTGCCACATCAAAGAAGCGATTGGTGAACAATCCGGTCATGACAAATGAAATTTTACAACACTGTCAAGAGAGTGTCTCTTGGTGATACTGAAAGTGACATTCATAGACTACTAAATTACTTGTCAGGTTTAAATGAAGGAGAACTCAAGTACGTTCGGTATCATAGTGAATGTCGGAAACCTATCGTCAACAAGAACAAGATTGAACGTCTTAGGAAGAGATCCCGAACCGATTCACCTGTCTGCGCTCCACGAGGACCGGGGCGACCTTCAAGTGCTGTGGGATCTGTTCGGCCAAAGCGGTCAAAGACTATTCCAAAGGAACAAGTGTGTCTATTTTCCAACTGTGACTTCTGTCCCAAGAATGACTCAGAGCCACTGCACCGTGTTCTTACTGACTCAATGGGTAAAACACTCCTACAGATCAAGCAGAAAACCCCAGATGACCATGTTAGAGTTTCAGTAGTGGACCTTGAAGAACCCGGCGACGCATCAGCTCTTGAAAAGCACTATCATCGGACATGTTTGCGCTTTGCACAGCGAATATCAACGAGGACAGATCACAGTAATGTGCCACTCATTCGCTCAGTATGTGATGCACAATTGGTCCTCGCTATTCAAAACACCTTGAGTGACGAGGATGTTACACTGAGCATGGCTGAGGTAAATGATGCCTACTTGTCAATTTTGAAAAGATACCGTGTGGATGTAAATGAGAGTGAGAACTATCGGAAATACCTCAAAAGACTCATCAGCGAGCGCCTTCCAGAAGTGAAGTTTGTCACATCACTAAGACGGAATGAGCCTGACCTTCTTGTGCTCTCCACTGCAGTCACGATGGCCATGGATTACAGGTCCTCAATGATGAATGATGATGAGATAGTTGGTCACCTGAAGAATGTCGCCAACCTTCTGCGAGAAGAGATGCTGCAACAACGCAGTTGGTCGTTTACAGGCAGCTTCAGTAATTTTGAAAATCCGTCTTTACTCCAGTTCTTCATGAGTCACCTCCTCTTTGGTAGCCATGTTGTCAAAGTGTCCGGAATACGAGACCAGGAGGTGGACAAAACGGTCGACGTTTCATGCCAGTTCCTTGTCCAAAATACTCGGACTGATCGCCAGGTGAAAATCAGACAAAGAAAGACAGTGCCTTCCGACAAACAGTCCAGACCCCTCTGTCAATCGGTCTTCCCCTTGCTTGCTGTTCATTCTAGAGTGCGTGACAAGAATCTTGTTGAAAACCTCTCAGCTGTGTATATTGGAAGTGACTACCTTCACATCATTGACTTAGAGAAACGAGTTGAGCAGAGTGTTCTCCAGCGGATGAAGGAGGCTGGTGGATTTTGTCTCCCAAACTTTGTCAAGAAAGGCCTGAACACATGGTTTGCGATCGATAATATTGACCTCCTGGAAGACACACCGACGGGGCAAGGAACCTTCCATGGCACAGTGGTTGTCATGTTCCAGCAAGATAAAGATGGAGAGTTCATGAACCGACCACTTGAAATACCAGAAAAGCTTCTCTCACAAAAGCCTCTGGCCTTTGACGTGAACATGGTGCAAGAACCAGTCATCAAAACCACTCCATTGAGATTATCGGTCTATGAAATGGGAAAGAGGAAGAATATTCTGAGCAAAGACTTCACTCACACTTGGGCACTTGCAAACTACAGGTGAATCGGTTCGGGATCTCTTCCTAAGACGTTCAGTTCAATCTTGTTCTTGTTGACGATAGGTTTCCGACATTCACTATGATACCGAACGTACTTGAGTTCTCCTTCATTTAAACCTAACAAGTAATTTAGTAGTCTATGAATGTCACTTTCAGTATCACCAAGAGACACTCTCTCTTGACAGTGTTGTAAAATTTCATCTGTCATGACCGGATTGTTCACCAATCGCTTCTTTGATGTGGCACCTTCTTTACAGACCACGCAAACTCCGTCCTCCTCCAACATATTGGCGATACTACCACGATCTCAGTTCACAGGGTATATCTGACTGAGCTCAAAACTGCTTCTTCAACATGCCTGAAAAAGAAAAAATGGAGTTAGACCCTATACTCTGAACCGGAAGTGCTAAATCTGAACCGGAAGTGCTATAAGGACACTTCCGGTTGCTTTTTGAGTGCTATAAATCGACTCGGCATACCTGAAAACCTACAAAAGGATACTCAAATTATGAAAATCGGTCAATTATTGGCGGAGATAGGTGCATGGTCAGTGCCGGGGGGCCCCAAAAGGGAAGTGACCCCCAAAAGGGGCGTAAGGGGTCTGAAAATTGGGACCCCATCTTTTTCTGTTAATCTGATACCTATAGAAGCCAGAACTGCAAAAAAATCAATTTTAGCACAAAAATCCTACGGGAATACATGGCATACCACACTACTAACAGGAAAGACTTTTTAGGAAAGAGTTCGAAAGACTTGAACTCGGGATGCAGAGTTTACCATTTCCAGGCACTAACTAACCACTTAGCCACCGCCTCCTCCATTTCATATATATATATATATATATATATATAATATATATATATATATATATATATATATATATATATATATAATATATATATATATATATATATATATAGATATATATATATATATATATATATATAATATAATATATATATATATATGTACTATTCTTTAATTTGTATAATCTATATATATATAATATATATATATATATATATATATATTCGCATGTTTTTTCAATATTCGCATTCGCATTTGCATTCGCACTCCCACTCGTAGTTGTTTGCGAATATGCGAATATTTTGCCCAAATGAATAAACTTACAAAATTTAGAAAAAAAGTAACAAGTGAACATAATATTACACAAGCAAACATATACATAATTAATAGTTTAGCCGAGCGTTAGTTAAAAGAATGGGGTCAGGAGGCGTAGTGGTAGCCAAGGCCATAGTCCTTCGGACACTACGTCCATCCTCCACCCTCCAACAGAGTGGCAGCCGCTACTCTCAAGGTCACTGTTACTGAACTCAACTCATTGCCCCGTGCGCCATAATGCAGTAAGCATATACGTGCTCTTCTCTGTCACCCACGAGCACAATCAACTTCCTTTGAAAGAGAACAGTATTGCAGCAGCCTACTGCGTAATGGTATCCAGTCACATCAGTGTGGTTTGGGATTATTTCGAGATTATCTTTAATGACATTGCAAAGTGTAAACCTTGCAATAATAATTATTCATGTAAGATATTATCATGTAAGTATTCGTATAAGAGTGGGTCCTCGTCCCGCAACTTCGAAACAGAAAATTGAATGGAATTTACATTGGACATTCATATTTTTAAGGCTGAACTCCTACAATACATACAAAATATTTCAGTTACCGGTATGATATCAAAAATAGTGTATTACTTGAAATATTATGTAATATTCGCAATTCGCATTCGCATTCGCGAATACGGAAAATGGACATTCGGTTCATCACTAATATAAATATAATATATATATATATATATATATATATATATATATATATATTATATATATATATTATATATATATATATATATATATATATATATATATATATATATATATATATATATAATATATATATATATATTAATATATATATATATATATATATATTAGCACGTTACATTTCACTAAGTGACAGTTACTTTCTATATTACTTCAGTTTAGCACATATTATATATTCTAATTTCTTCGACATCGCGGTACGCAAAGCGACTGTTCTTTATATTCGCGTAAAGTATTTCATCTACACTTAGTTGTATTCATTGTGCGGGTCACGATCCACACACGGCTCGCGACCACTCAGATTTAAGTGTCTAAGAAAATATTATAGATAGTAATGGTAGTGATAACAATGAAGATAATGATAATAGGAATGATAGTATTTTCCATGCATAAGGCCGTCTCCCAAACATGTCAGGCGACATTGATCATAAGAGGAGCTCGCTCACAAAACCTGAATATATATTGCAATCTGCACTTCCTAAACACGGAACCAGTGTACAATTTTACAAATCAGATGCAAATAGGTACTGTTTAATAAATAGGAGCACTCATGACCAATGCAGACAGTACGTCAATCATTATTCTATGCCAGAGCAGACACTTGCAATGAAATATGCTTGAAGAATGTTACTAATGCTAATGATTTATCCTAGTCTAGCTCTATAATGATCATTTGGATCAGCTCCGCCATTACTGGATTCCGGTTACTCCGGAATAACTCTGGAACTAATGGTGATAATAAATTAATTGCTTTTTTTTTTTTTACATTTGTGCCTATAGCGCCTGTAGGCAGTAGTGACCCAGAGCTCCGATGGTAGGCTCTGGAGGTTCACTTGAGGGCTGTGATGGTTGGTCCTCGCCCGTGGGGGCGCAGGGAGGATTTTTATAGTGACGCCTGTAGAGGTTCATGCCGCCCCCCTGTATCCTCCGATGCACTCGCAATCGAAGGTAGAGTTGATGGGCAGGGCATGTGGGTAAATGTGGGGATGTGCTAATCTTTAGGGTATATTTTCATAGTCAAGGAGCACAAATCTTTGAAAAATAAAACTGCAATCGTAATTTACCTTGATGTACTATAAAATTTGAAGATTTTTTTTAACCTTGCACAGAAAGCAGGATTATTTCATCAGTGGCGGTGGTTTAACCCCTTCACGCCCAGATCTTTCCTTTGCCATATAAAATCGTCTGTTCTTAGCCATAAACTCACGAAAAGCAACTCAATATACCAAATTAGCTAGTGGACAAGGATACTAAATAGGTCATATCTGTAAAATATTGCTTATATTCATTAAAGTCATCTAATGGTTCTAAAATTACAATGAAAATTACGTTATGGGTCTCAAGGGGTTAAGTAGAATTACAACAACAAACGTACTGACATTATTACTGGTTGGTTTTCCACAACAGGGATGCTGTTGCTAGCACAGGGGTTTTCCAAATAAGGGAAGCTAATGTCAGCCCTAGTCAGCTTTAGGGGAGATATTCGGTCTCGGACTGTTCTTGTGTGCAAATACCAAAACAAAATATTGCACTAATAAAACATTTATATACAAATATGAATGCCAAATACATCAAACGTCCACAGTAGTCCAAGAGCATTAGGTCAAATATAACTAAAAGCTAGAAAAAATTCCTAACTAGCTGATTTTTTCAGGATTCACTCAGAATTGGGTTCTAAATAACATACTAGAAGTCCCGTGGGATTGAAGAACAGGAAAACCTTGAAATTCAGGATTGCGGCCATAATGATTATTCCATATCGATAACATTGGAAAATCAGTAACTCTGCATCAAGTGGTTAAACAGTGGTGTGTAATACCTGTATATTTAGATCTTTTGGCATGGGAAATTTATTTATAAATACTAAAAATCACTACAGACATTTCTAAGTGGGCAAATGTGTGACATGACATTATTTTGGTGTAAAAAAATATAAAATGTCAGAATATTTTTTTCTGTAAATTAAAGTAAAACAACTGATAAATTGTTCATGTAAAGAAAAAAAAGAATAACACTTAATGTACAACGGTGAAAAAGTTTACTAATCATATTTATTTATAGAATGTGGAAATGTATTCACAACGCCACTGTAAAAACCGGTTAAGTCATAAACACAAATGCTTTCAATTAACTTCATCATTACATGATTGCTGTATCTCATTCAGTGGACTTGTAGCTGAAAATAGCTGTCAAGTGCTTAATGTTTGTGCAATTCCATATGTCTACATAGGTTACATAACGTTTAGTTAATTTCCAAGTATCCCAGGTACATCTGAATCAACTTGGATGTTGAAACATGAAAGTCCGTAACACTGAATGCACATAATTGAGCAATTTAAACCCCCTTTTCGGCAGCTACAAGCCCTACCACATCCAGTTTTGCAGCCACAGGAGATCATACGCAGCACTCTTGATGGGGCAATTGGCTTATCTGTCTCTATGGCTGCCAATGTACCAATTGCTGTCACTTTCCAACCCCATTCCAAGGGAGACATTTCATTGCCCATCCACTGTTGCATAGTGTGATAGGTGCGGTATGAATGAAATTTGGCTGCAGCACTTGTAGGAGGCAGTGATTCTATCCTAAACACAGAGGACAAAGATGCTTTACTGACTGATCGAGTGTACATGACGTGGCGCTGTTCATCCAGTGACCTTGCTCTCCCTGATCCATATAACCGCAGGATGAAAGCTTCCCCCTTTTTTGATATCTTTTCATGGGTACTGTTTGGTGACTTAAAGGTTTCCAGTACATTCCATTCTTCGCTAGAGCTGATAAAATCTAGAGCTTTTAATTTCCCTTTCATATAGATGGCAGATGTTGTGTCACAGCCAGTGATAGCATGCGCAAACATAAGGTGGTCCTTGACACTGCTATTGGCTGATTGTATTGCTTGAATACTGTAGAGTTGGACTGGGTTTCGGCTGCAGAGCATTTGGATATTAGCAGTTGGGGAGGCTTGTGCCACCAGCATCACCAAAAGGTCTGTGTCTATTCCAATTACAATAACTGGTCTCTCAGTCTGTTCACTCACACTGAGTGCCTTTGAGATTATCAGAGGATCAGCATCAGCCTTATGTTGTTTCACTACAATCCCACTGTTTTGAAGGTCCATTGTAAGGAAGTTGATTAGTCGAGACTTGTTTTTCTTATTATGTAGGAAAGCTTTCTGAGTAGTAGTGACTTTCATGGACCCTTCAAACAGTATGTCAGCTGATGTACATTGCAGGGCACGGCGCTGCTGCTCTGCAGCTTTGGTTGTCAGGCAGTCACTGTATCCGTCAAATACCACAACTGATTCCTTACCATAATGATGCATTACATAGGTTACATATGTATCACACACTTGTTCATAGGTAGCATCATTGGGCCATAGCACATTGTGGAGAAGGTGTCCCCCATCTAACACAAACTGAGCATTCTCTGGCATTTGAGTACTGGCACTAACTTTTGATTTAAGATGTGTCCCTAGTATATTTTTATTGGCTTTGCTCATAGACCCATTATCAAACAGTGAGGGAGGTTGCTGGGCCAGCTCATAGCATAAGTACTCTCCCATTTCAGTGGAGTCTTTGATTATACATGTTATGCGCAGGAAAAGAAGTGTTGGATTCACTACAGCATCTTGTCCTCGTACTTTGATGGTGTTTGTTGACCCAGATATGGTGGACACCCGATCTTTGCGGCTAAGTTTTACATCAGCCAGACATTTGTCATCTAGACTACATGCTGCAGTCATGCCAATGGCATAGGCTTCATCACAGTTTACTTCCTTCCCAGCAACCATGCCCGTTGAGATGGATACAAGAGATTCACAATCAGTGTAAGCAAAGGGTGAATGGGCCCGCAGCCATTGAGCAAAAACTTTAAAGTCTCTTGCATCTCTGGCTGCACTACTGGCCCGTAGGTCCTTGTGTTGCTCGGATGATGTTGCATGGACTCCTGTGAATACCTCCAGTGAATCACAGACTGGTATACAGCAATCATGTAATGATGAAGTTAATTGAAATCATTTGAGTTATGACTTAACCTGGTTTTACAATGGCGTTGTGAATACATTTCCACATTCTATAAATAAATATGATTAGTAAACTTTTTCACCGTTGTACACCAGAATTTTTACACCAGAATAATGTCATGTCACACATTTGCCCACTTAGAAATGTCTGTAGTGATTTTTAGTGTTTATAAATAAATTTCCCATGCCAAAAGGTCTAAATATACAGGTATTACACACCACTGTTTGACCACTTGATGCAGAGTTACTGATTTTCCAATGTTATCGATATGGAATAATCATTATGGCCGCAATCCTGAATTTTAAGGTTTTCCTGTTCTTCAATTCCACGGAGCTTTTAGTATGTTATTTAAAACCCAATTCTGAGTGAATTCTGAAAAAATCATTTTGTTAGGAATTTTTTCTAGGTCAAACCTAATGTTCCTGGACTACAGGTTGACAAGTGACGTACGGTGCAGTTGCTGAAATATGAACGCTGGAAATTGCGCATGAAAGAAGTACAGAGGAGTGTGTAACGTTAGGACTAAACTGACACAACTGGTGAATGAAGAGACGTGAAAGATATAATTGAAAAAATAATTAAAGTAACCTGGGCCTCTTACTTATGTGACAAAAGTTCTCTGTTGATGTAGCAGTTGTAAGATTAATTGATGTGGTGCCGAAAAAGAAACATAAAGTTTTTTGATATACCATACCGATTGAATGCTTAAAAATGCAGCAATGGTTGAAAAAAAAAAAAACTGAGAAAAAGAGAGAGAGGGAGGGGAGAAGACAGATTGCCTGACTGATAGAGAGCATTACGTCAAGTAGCTACAGGTGAAGCGAAATGAAAAACTGAACGCTGACAAAAGAAGTCGATTTTGTTTTTTGAATGAATCTATCCTGTTACTGTGCCCACCCAAAAAGTGAAGGTTATTATATTCCTTACATACCTTTAACAATGGTATCACCGGTGAAAAAAACCCAGTTAAGGATGTATACCCATATCTGTAAACATATTCATTGTACTTTCATACCATTCTTTTCTTGTTCGCGGATTGTTTCCTACATCATAATTCGTAAAAAAAAAATCCACATTTCAATACATTTCTCCTAGTTTTCTGGGAAGAAACTTTTTATCTTTTTTATCATGAGGTAAGGTGTAACGTTGCCACTTTTCACTGTGAAATTCTTGGAAAGGAAAGGCACCCAGGGTTGTGGTTCTTCGTCGAATTGCATGCAATACTTTGCATAATCCTGAAAGAGAGAGAGAGAGAGAGAGAGAGAGAGAGAGAGAGAGAGAGAGAGAGAGAGAGAGAGAGAGAGAGAGAGAGAGAGAGAGAGAGAGATTTAATCAATTTATCAGGCCCGAAGGCGACAGGCCTAGTGACAGGCATGGCCGTGGATTAGTTACAGAGGACTCGTGTCTCACAGGGCACGCTAAACACCCCCCCCCACACACACGCACGTATACACACACACACACACACACACACACACACACACACACACACACACACACACACACACACACACACACACACACACACACACACACATAAAGGGACAAAGTATATGTACAATCAACAGCCACCAAAGTGTGGATGGCGAGCAAGAAGGATCTCCAAGTTATCATTCGAGAGTAAATGTGTACAAATCTGAATTAACTTCTGCCCCCGTGGTCAGTGGCGTACTGAGGGGGGGGGGGGGGGGGGGGGGGGCATGCGGCCATGTCCCCCCCCTTGCAAAAAATAAATAATATTAAAATATATTTATTATAAATAAATAAATATATATATATGACAGACCACTATATCTACAGTGGTCTATGATATATATATATAATATATATATATATATATATATATATATATATATCTATATATATATATTTTGCCCCCCCCCTTTTCAATTTTCTGGGTACGCCACTGCCCGTGGTAATAAGTCTGTCACTATGGGGCACTGAAGGCAGTAGTGGTCAAGGGTGTTGGCGTTGGGACGGTTACACAGTTTACAGGAGGAGTAGTGTGGCACGTCCTCTGCTTGGGAGACCTGCCACACTGGCCGGTACCCCAACCTGAGGCGAGCACTGACAACATTGTGCCGACGTACCATGAGCCCATGTCGGCGAGAGAGAGAGAGATGTCGAAGTTTTCCTACATGAGCTGCAAGTTGTAAATTCATATATATATATATATATATATATATATATATATATATATATATATATATATATATATATATATATATATATATATATATATATATATATATATATATATATATATAAAGTGCATGTAGGCATTTTATTCCTCATGAAGATTTTGGTGGTTAGCCCTATGGGTTGAATATAAGGGTTATGATAGTTGGCCCTCACGCGTGACGGCACAGGCAGGAGTTTTGTAGTGACGCCTGCCGAGGCTCATGCCACCCATATGATGTCCTCTGAGGCTCTGATGCACTCGCTGTCGAAAGTAAGGTTGTATGTCATTCACTGAAATTCCACTCATATCTTAATAGGATTAGGAGGAAGCAAACTCAATTAAGAACTCAGAACCTGATTGGATTATAATTATTTGTACGTCAGTAGTGTATGCTCAGTTGTAATATCCTAATTGATAACTGAGCCAGTATGTGTGCACGCTACCGTCTCAAGGCTGAATCGCTCAGTGGACGCACAGCCGCTCTGCCTCACGGTGATTGTGCTCCGTGTGAACGTTCACGAGTGGATATTTCAAGATATTTGATACTATGATAAGTATCCGAGAGCACTGTAGACAGTCAAGCAATGTTGTTATTTGTCAACAGCGTAAGGAACTAACTCTATCATCAGATAAATTGAAGTAAATAGAGAAAGGCTGCATCCAACAGCAACGTCCAATCTTTATCGTACGTGGAAGAGGATGTACGATACTCTTAATTTCTTTGCTTATGATTTGGGGAAGATGTATGATATGGGCAGCTAGTGTGAATGCGTCGATTGCGCAATATGCTCTAGAAAACGGTTTTTTTCACTGAGGAGAGTCAAGCTAAGTAATTTATGATGTAAGAATATAGGTAATACTTGTACAATGTGTGAAGTGAGATTTGATACAGTGCTATGTTTTCTGTTGTAAACAACATATAAAACCTTGGAGGGTTGCTTATATCACTGGAGCGAGGGATATATATATATACATATAAATATATATATGCATATATAATATATATATATATATATATATATATATATATATATATATATATATATATATATATATATATATATATATATATATATATAATATATATATATATATATTATATATATAATATATATACATATATCATATATATATATATATATATATATATATATATATATATATATATTTATATATATAATATAATATATATATATATATATATATATATATATATATTATATATATATATATATATATAATATATATATATATATATATATATATATATATATATATATATATATATATATATATATATATATATATATATATATATATATATATATATATATATATATATATATATATATATATATATATATATATATATATATATATATATATATATATATATATATATATATATATATATATATATATATTATATATATATATATATATATATATATTATATATATATATTTGTTGATATTTGTTGATATTTCAGGGTGGCAAAGACACTCGTCATTCTTGGGGTTCTTTATGTGCGTGCAACGTTTCGCCAATGGCACTTGGCATCATCAGGCTAGGCATGGTAAGAGTGTAGCTCACGTGACGGTATGTGTATACCTGCCCTCCTTGGGCTGGTGGGAAGATCCACCCTGAAATATCAACATGTATCGACCTAAGAATACCAACTATATATATATATATATATATATATATATATATATATATATATATATATATAATATATATATATATATATATATATATATATATATATATATATATATATATGTGTGTGTAATCAACTTTACATATGGTAATATAACACATGCCACGATTTTGCTTTTCTATCATCAAATGAATCTTCGTCAAGTGAATAGCGATTTGTGGCATTTCAACTGCTCTGTCAGGCGTAATGAAAACAACACACTAACCACGTGCAGAGGGTCTCCCAGTACACATAGCCACCACTCGACACCAGCAATCCCCCCAATACTACAATCCTCATAATAATAAAGAAAATAGCTTAAGTAAAATTATTATTATTCCATTCACTATTTATCTGTTTTGTATTACAGTATTTTATTACTAAGTTTTAGTTGTGAGATGAACAACATAGTATGTCGCAGTATAAGTGGTTGAATCAAATACTTTCATGTTTGCCTTGCACAGTTACTAATTTTCTAAAATGACAAATTCATTGGAACAAACTGAAAAAAAGACGAAAATTGCAAACTTGTTTGTTTGAAACGAACCATTTACATTACATTCACACGCGGTATGTTCAACTTTCGTTACTTTAAATCAATATTTTCTTGTCTGCAGTGTTCATAAGGTAAAGTGTTGTGCTGTGGAAAGAGGCGCACACGTAAGCCATGAGTGGCGATCAGCTGTTGGCCTCCAGCAAGAGGTGTGTGGACGAGGGGCTGGAGGCGGTGGTGGCGGCCAACCCAGGATTTGTTCTACTTCCTGAACAAGTGAGTGAACACTTATATACGTGTGTATGTATGATATGTAAATGTATGTCCCATAATATTTTTTGCTACCAATGAGATTTTCAAGTTGCATGTATAAATTGTATAAATGTACAATGATTCTTCTGAACAAAATTAAAAAGAAAACAACCGGCCATCTAGATATCTCTTTGTTGTCGTAATACATCCTACAAGATCAGCGTCATATTTAGTATTTCTGAATACAGTCCAAGGAAATCCATATACCTACATAATTCCGTCAGGTATCTTTTTTCTCCACAGAGAGAGAGAGAGAAAGAGAGAGAGAGAGAGAGAGAGAGAGAGAGAGAGAGAGAGAGAGAGAGAGAGAGAGAGAGAGAGAGAGAGAGAGAGAGCGAAAAAAAAAACTTTATTTCGGTGTGTGTGTGTATGTGTTTGTGTGTGTGTGTGTGTGTGTTGGTATGTAATGTGTGGTGAGGTTTATGTACGTGTGTAATGTTCAAAATATATATGATAATGTATATATGTAGAAGTCTCATACTCAATAGAAATAGTCTATATGAATATGAAAAATATGGACGCATTTACATTATAAAAGCTGTGTGTACTCTATAATTATATACTTGGAGTTAAAAACGAATTATTTGAGAAATACTAACTGATACACATAAACATCATTAATATATTCATTGATGGGGAAAGGTATTATGGATTATGACGGAAAATATCTCCAGCTCCTGCCAAACATGTAGCCAAATTAATCCCTCAGTCGTAAATGGAGTTATGTGATATATATAGTGCAGACATTTACTCCATCATCCTGAAAGAATTAATAAAGGGGAGAGAATGTTCAACACAGCAGTCATTCGAATACTGTGACCCTCTTACGTTGGGTGCAGGTTAGGCTGTAGTTTGAGAGTACAACTTGCTACATCTGTAGTTTTACTTTTCCGTCCTCCTCGCCACAACGTGCCTGGGCAGCGCGTGGTGGTGGAGCGTGGTCGGGTGCTGCAGGGCCCCAGCAGGAGGACTGGCGTGGCCCTGGTGTCCGGTGGCGGGTCTGGACATGAACCTTTCCCTGTCGGTATGTAAACGTGACTTGATTTTCTTTTCTTTTTGTTTTAGTTTTTTCTTCTTCTTATGTCTATCTTGTTTCTTTCACAACATTTTAACTTGTGTGAAATCACTGTTAATTCTTTCAGGTACTAATTGGAATTAATGATAATGATTATTGTTGTTATCGGTATTTTTGTTATGATCATGGTGATGATGATGATAATGATTACTGTTATTATTATGATTATAATAATAATAATAATAATAATAATACTAATACTAATACTAATAACAAATATTATTATTATTATCATTTTTATTATTATAATAATGATTATTATTATTACTATCAGTAGTACTATCATTGCCATTAAGATCCACACCTCTCGTGGAAAAGAATAGATGGACTTACAATTTTTTTTCTTTCAAATATGTATGATTCCTGAGCGAGGCAAGCCACGGACCGCCATTCATCCTCACTTCACGCCACCCTGTCATGACGCGTCCAGCATTATGTATTGCTTTAAGACTTCTTTTGGCAACCGCTGTTACCTTATCTAAGCTTTCAGACTTTTTCCTATAGTTCTCACGTCAATAGACGAGTAAACATTTTTTATCATACACTTTTGGAATCTGATCAAAAATAACTTTAACTCACTTTACAGGAATGACATTCATTAGAGTTTGTGGACCTGTAAACTGTGATCTATATATATATATATATATATATATATATATAAATATAAACTTCACCTGCATCACTAACATGGCCAATACGTCACTATAATATACATCATAAGGCCAATAATTAGTCATCCTTCTCATAACTTTGTGACAGGCCTTGAACACATGGCATCGAATGCGTGAGACCTCCCTTTGTAGAGTTAGATCCTATATGACAAATTTCAATATCCTTTACAAAGCAATTCACGCTGTATGGTGCCTTACACGACGAATTTCAGTACCCTATTCAAAGCTATTCCCTGCGCTGTATGGTGTCTGGTTGGCAGGGTACGTTGGCGCCGGGATGCTGGCAGCGTCAGTGGCCGGGCACGTGTTCACCTCGCCACCTGCAGCCAGCGTGGCCGCCGCCCTCACCGCTGTAGGCAAGGACAATCCAGGTGGGAATTGAACGTCGCAAAGATCACTAGTCTTGTTATTTTTAAATAATTCAGTATCGTGGATATTTGTATGTATTATATTGATATATATGTTATAATTTTTGATAGGCAAATAGGTAGATCTGTATTGAGACAGACAGACAGACATACATACAGACAGAACAGACAGAACAGACCAACCAACTGGACAGACACAACCAACCAACTAATCAGACAGACAGACATACAGACAGACAGACAGAGAGAATGAGTTTTGCCTATAGTAAGTCAACATCAAGAGGACACATTAGAAGTATCACAATAATAGGGCTGACAAGGATAGTATGAGGAAATCTAGTTATTTGAATATAGGTGTAGATCAGATTAATACTAAAGAAAATATTGTGTGCAAATAGTATACATAAATCTAAAGATGTGTATGATAGAAAAAAATAGGACGTAAAGTAAAGTAAAATACGTAAAGGACGAAACAAGCTTGACCCTTATGAATTATGACCTTATGAAAATGACCTTTATTATGAAAATATTATTAGGTAACAACACACACACGCACACGCACACACACAGAGAGAGAGAGAGAGAGAGAGAGAGAGAGAGAGAGAGAGAGAGAGAGAGAGAGAGAGAGAGAGAGAGAGAGAGAGAGAGAGAGAGAGAGAGAGAGAGAGAGAGAGAGAGAGAAAAAAAAAATATATATATATATATAGAAATATAAACATTGTCAGAAAGGCAGGTGGTCAGAGGGACAGACAGAGCTGCAGATAAGTGCAGTGAATATGCAAACCCATGTCGGCTTTGTCCTGCCAATCGTTTCCAAACTCGAGGCCGACCAAAGTGGTGTAATGCATTTAACGAATTGAAGGTGCAGGACATTCTGGTGTTCCCGACGTGGTCCCCAATGGAAGGTTTTATCTCATTGGTCCTCTTATTACCTCGCATTTCCGTAATTTCATCTGATTAAGGTTTTATATGATAAGATATCCCATTGGAGCATCACTTGGCAACGCAATTTCATTGGGACGAGATAAGAACTGTTACCGCGGTCCCACTTGAATTTCATGATAGACTTCAATTAACAGATTATATGTACACATTATATATTTTCATATAGTTTATAATATCAATCAACAATCATTTGATACAAATTAGACATTATCATGGTTGACTTCATACGCTTATACACTATTCGATGTGTACAATTAGGTGTGGTACCAGATTATTTTCTTTCAGATGGGAGGCATAGATTTTGAGAAGTATATGTGATACTAGCCGCAAAGCCGCCCTCCGGGCGGACTTTTTGGCTAGCTCCTGCGGAGGGCTATGTTTGGTAACACCTGTGTTTGGTAACACACTCTCCAGATAGCCTCTTCTAACTTTCCTGAAATCATGGATGTAGAAATGTATGTATTAACGCCAACCCATTCACATCACCCCCAACCCATTCACTCACCCATTACCCATCACCCCCCACCCATTCACTCACCCCCCACCCATTCACTCACCCATTACCCATCACCCCCCACCCATTCACTCACCCATTACCCATCACCCCCCATCTATTCCCTCACCCATCACCCATCACCCCCCACCCATTTACTCACCCATCACCCCACACCCATTACCCATCACCCCACCCATTCACTCACCCATTACCCATCACCCTACATCAAGGTTTCCTCAATTCTCGCAACCCACTTTTTTCACAATTATCGCTAATAGGCTGCTAAAAAAAAGATAAAAAAAAAAGTGATCGGATCATCTCATAAGTGGGCTTAAAACCTTCCCCTGGTCAACCTGGTTCCAAAAATGTGGTATATGATGGGATTCCGCCACGGGGGGGCGGAGCCTATACCACACACACACACACACACACACACACACACACACAGACACACACACACACACACACACACACACACTTTCGCTTATATTATTATAGATTACAAAAAAATAAAATCCCGCCGGTGGTGGGAGCGCAACGAGTACTACTTAGATTTTTTTCTTTGAATAGAACATGAAAGATTCAGGTTTTTTTTTCACAATATCTGGTACGGTATCTCTAAGGAGATTATTATGGGTATATTATGCATAATTTTTCTATAAATAATAATTTCTATGAATACTATTAACTAGGAAATAGACGTCCACACTCAAGATGTGGAACGTGCCCAAGCTCGCACAGGCTAAAGTCAACTTTTTAAATACCCTCACCTTAAAATACTTCTATTACAACCTGACCTAACCCAACCTAACCTTCACCATCCCCTTCTTTGATGTTCTTTACTTTTTACAAAGAAAAGAAAAGTGCTAAATTTTTCTTGAAAAAAGTTCTAAAATAATAAAAAAAAAAAAATGGTGTGGTGATGGCGGTGGTGGTGGTGGTGGTGATGGTGGTGGTTGTGGTGATGTTGGTGGTTGTGGTGATGGTGATGGTGATGGTGGTGGTGTGGTGGTGGTGATGGTGGTGGTGGTGTGGTGATGGTGGTGGTGGTGGTGATGGTGGTGGTGGTGTGGTGGTGATGGTGATGGTGATGGTGGTGTAGTGGTGGTGATGGTGGTGGTGGTGATGGTGGTGGTGGTGGTGGTGGTGGTGGTGGTGATGGTGGTGGTGGGGGTGGTATTTCATAATTGTTATATGCGAATCAAGCTCCAAGCTCCCTTCGCTCGCTTGGACAACTCTCTGCACTCACGGCTGAAATGGCATATTTAACACCTCACACACACCCTACCACGTATATAACACCACGCTAACCCTAAATAACACCTATAACGGCATTAGAAACACGAGTTATAGTGGTTATATGAGTCCTAACACAAGCAGCCTGTCTCCTCGGCTCAGACATTGTTATTGTGAGGGCTACGAGTCGAATTTTTTTTATTTCCACTACACTAATGCACTACTTTCGCCACTGCACTAATGTCGCCAGGCACAATATATTACGAATTTTAGCATAAATGCTAAAAACTCGCTTCGCTCGCTTGGACAATGAGTTAAGAGACGAAATATAACCTTTTGTGCCAAATTTCTTCCTTTACGCCTGTATACCCGTTGCCTACAAAAGTAGTCACAAGAAGAAGAAGAAGAAGAATTCGTGGAAACATTTTACAAGCCTATATGACACCTGATTTCGGCTGAAATAGGTGTCCAAGAGAGCGAAGCGAGCTTGGAAAATACTAATATATATATGTATATATACATATACAATTTTATCTTCAATCTCTCTCTCAAGGGAGATGGAAGAAGAGAGAGAGAGAGAGAGAGAGAGAGAGAGAGAGAGAGAGAGAGAGAGAGAGAGAGAGAGAGAGAGAGAGAGAGAGAGAGAGAGAGAGAGAGAGAGAGAGAGAGAGAGAGAGAGAGAGAGAGAGAGAGAGAGAGAGAGAGAGAGAGAGAGAGAGAGAGAGAGAGAGAGAGAGAGAGATCATAAACACGGTGTCACGTGTTTTAATTCCATTGCATTTCATTCCACGTGTTTCAGCCCAGCCATTCGGATAGTCACTTAGAGCATCATACTTATTACGGGTAACTTCTGCTAGTAATATAAAGTCAGCATCTCTGATTCTCTCATTTCCTCCACCGGATGTAGACGGAGTGCTTGTCATTGTCTTCAACTACACTGGGGATCGCATCAACTTTGGCCTGGCCGTGGAGCGGTGTCGGGCAGCAGGCGTGAAGGTGGGTTAGTCTTAGAGAACCATGATACCGACCAAGGGTATTGAATGAAGAAGTAAATAGCAGATGTGATCATAATAAAGAAGGTGCGAGAAAACTATAGAGTGAACACTTCATTGGTGTGTCTATTAAACCTCTTCTATCTATTCCATCCCAAATGTTGACTGTTTATCACTGTTTATTTCTTAATGGTTACGTTAGTACAGAATTTTATCATGTGTGTCCCTCAGATCGTCTCAAATGCAGACGCAAAATATCGATATATCTCTTACGTAAACGCTCTTTTGAACGATGTCTCCAATTTGTGACATAAACGATGTCCTCTATTTATGACCAAGACACTGTCCGCATAACCTCTTTAGATGTACAGAATATAACATGATAAACCTTTGTTTGTGGTACACATTTGATCATTCTCATCAAAGCAAGTGTCTTATTTTTGCATAGTTACGAAAATATTGAACTTTAATACAGTCACGATTTCTTTGCAGGTGGAGATGTACGTGTCAGGCGACGACTCTGCCCTCACCAAGCTGGAGGGAACGGCAGGGCGGCGCGGACTCTGCGGAACTATGTTTATCTTAAAGGTATGTGAGACGAGTATGTATTTTTTTCACATCACAAAGGTCTGGTCAAGGGGGAAAAAAAAGTAACAAAAACCCCGCTTAATTGCCAGTCCCTATAAATAAGACGGTAATATAATACAAAAAGGGTAGGTGGGCCAATCTAGTTCGGGAGGTGTCTTGTTACTCGTCTCTTGAAAAGATTAAAGTCGTAGAAAGGTGGAGAAATAGAAACAGAAAAAGAGTTCCAGAGTTTATGTATTCACGGTGTTGATAGCGAACTCTTGATAGACTATATTCCACTACGATATTCTTTCATATTTTCATACTTTACCTAGTTGTATTTACCTATATAGTCACAGTATACACAGGGGCTGAGCTGTACTCGTGTGGTTCTGTTTCATTATCGATAGTAATTTTTGTTCATCAAGTTTTTCCTTAAATTGATGCACTCTTTTTGCCGCAATTACCTCTTTATCTAGTTCATTCTAGATATCTATATTTCTATGGTGGTAACTATACTATCTTGGTGTTGTTCGTTTCATAATCTTTCCTTGTGTCCCTTCATATATCCAGCCTTTATTTATTTTTCCTCTATACGTAGCAGGTCTTTTCTCTCAGTTTCTTCCAATTTACGTGGATCAATTCGTGTATACCATGATGTTTCCTCTATTTTCTTTGTTTTGGATTAGGTGTTGGCAGCTCTATTTCCTTTAGTCTTTCCTCGTAGGATAGATATTTCAACTCGAGCACCATCTTAATGTGTGTTTGTGTGTTTTGTGTGTGTGTGTGTGTGTGTGTGTGTGTGTGTGTGTGTGTGTGTGTGTGTGTGTGTGTGTGTGTGTGTGTGTGTGTGCGCGTGTGTGTGTGTATGTGTGTTGTAGGTAATACATTCTGCCATAGACCACTGTATACCTGGACTGTTCACGCGACAATGTTTTGAATTGCGGGGCTGCATAGGGGCCCGCGGGGCGCCCAACAAAGAGATATAGTGGTCTATGGGCTATCATATAAACTGGTTTATCAGTATATATGGTATACTGTAATCTTCGTAAATGTTTGTTCTATAATATTATCAAATAAAAAACAGTAAAACACGCTAAAGAAATGCCATTACGAGACTATGAAGAAATATGCATAAACTTAATATTCACTTAACTCTTCGCCATTTAAAACTTTGCGAGTCAACTTTTATCATGAAGGGTATCAATAGAAGCGCAATTTTATTAGCTTTCCATTGATGTATTTCGTTATCTGATAACTTAATTAGAACCATGCATAAATTAGCGTTAAATAAAAAAAAAAAATCATCAATCGGGTAATTTTCCCGATTGATGATGTTATTTATTTGCTTATATATATTTCGTTTTCTGATAAATGAATTAGTACCATGTATAAATTAGCGTTACCTAAATAAATAACCTCATCAATCGGGAAAATTACCCGATTGATGATTTTATTTATTTAGTTAACGCTAATGTATGCATGGTTCTAATTCATTTATCAGATAACGAAATATAGCAATGGAAAGCTAATGAAATTGCGCTTCTATTGATACCCTTCATGATAAAAGTTGACTCGCAAAGTTTTAAATAGCGAAGAGTTGAAGTGAATATTAAGTTCATGCATATTTCTTCATAGTCTCGTAATGGCATTTCTTTAGCGTGGTTTACTGTTTTTTATTTGATAATATTATAGAACAAACATTTACGAAGATTACAGTATATCATATATACTGATAAACCAGTCTATATGATCCGTATATATATATATGAATCCGAGCGGCCCTCCGACTTCGGGCCCTTGCGCGACAGGCCGATATTCCTTGCGCAGTCCAGGTATATAGTGGTCTATGATTCTGCTCATTAGTAATAGCAGTATGTAGTTGTAATCAATATTTTTTTATAACATGATGCCTTATTACATAAAAACTTTCATAACAGTAAAACTTTCTTCCAACAAGTAATATTTGACACAACATAAATTTATTTAACATTTAGGCTTTTTTTTTTTTTTTCTTTCTTTACCAAGTGACTTTCAGAAAATTTTCACAAATCATGTCGCTGGTTTCAGATTGTCGGAGCGTTGGTGGAGCGTGGAGGGAGCATGGCTGAGGCACTGGACACCTGCAGGAGAGTCAGTGAGGCCACGGGCACCATCGGCGTGGCTGCTGGGGGCTGCACGCTGCCGGGAGCCTCAGCGCCGCTCTTCACGGTGGCGGCCGGGCAGCTGGAGTTGGGTCTCGGTGTTCACGGGGAGGCCGGCGCCGCCACTATACCGGTGAGTGATGGGAAAACTCTAAATAAAAAATCTTTGTTCGCATAGGATTGTTGAACATGAATTATTGATTTTCGATTATTCTGCAGCAGGGAAGGATGTTACATATACAAATATACTGTTAGTCAGCTAGTAAACATGTCGTACAATTAGGTCCACCAACATGATGCGAGCACATTATAATTTTTTTTTCTCTCTCTCTCTCTCTCTCTCTCCTTCTCTCTCTCTCTCTCTCTCTCTCTCTCTCTCTCTCTCTCCTCTCTCTCTCTCTCTCTCTCTCTCTCTCTCTCTCTCTCTCTCTCTCTCTCTCTCTCTCTCTCTCTCTCTCTTTCAATTTTACCATCCATTTCTCACCCCCTCCACCGCCACTAACCCCAAACATACAGTCAGGGTCACCGCGTGAAGTAGTGGAAGCCATGCTCGCCCATCTGACGCGGCAGGACTCGGCCACGCGACTCCCCCTGCAGCGAGGCGATGAGGTGGCGGTCATCGTCAACAACCTGGGCTGCCTCACGCATTTAGAGATGAGCAACATCACCAAGGAGGTTATCATGCAGCTGAGTGAGTAAAATGATCAGGAACTACAGGAACTTTACAGGAACTTTACAGGAACTTTACAGGAACATTACAGGAACTACCGCGTGTTGGTCTCAGGGCTTTCTGTAGCTTCCTTATTTTCTTATGTTCTTATGATCAGTTTGCTTTGCTCATTTCCTGGTAGTGTACAGGGAGGTCCCGTTATACGAGCATTCGGTATACGATAATCCGATGATACGAGAGGTGTAAATTAGGGTCTATTTTCAATATACGAAATCGAAAATCCAATGATACGACATTCAAACTGGAGTGAGTAAAATTATCAAGTTCAAAATACGCGCCCTACCACTCCCAGGCTGGACAAAGGGGGATTTAGTTGACCCCAGTGAGGTCACCCCTAGCAAGCCGTGACCTGAAGGGTAATTAAGCATATGGCGCGGCCTGACATTTAGGGGTAATTAGCAGGTGTGTGGCCCCAACCTTGGGACCGCAGTCAGGTCACCCCTAGCAAGGCGTGACCTGAAGGGTAATTAAGCATATGGCGAGGCCTAACCTTTAGGGGTAATTAGCAAGTGTGCGGCCCCAATCTTGGGACCACTACACTACCTTCTCTTGTATCACGCGGCATCCCCTACATTACAACGTCTTTTTTGCTGGTTATGTATGTTTTATGTTTAATTAATGTGCAGTTATGTTATTTTGTGTGCTATTTTCTCTTTCAGAATGCTTTTTCTACAGAATAGGTAGTACAGTGTGGGTAATATAGACGCTGTATGTTTGTTGTGTTTACTATAGTTTATTTTAGCTTGAAAAAAAAAAAAAAAAAAAAAAAAAAAAAATAATATATATATATATATATATATATATATATATATATATATATATATATATATATATATATATATATATATATATATATATATTAATTGATGGGGTTCTGGAACCAAACCTATATTTACCATTATTTATGTGTTTCGTTATACGAGTTTTCGCTTTACGAGTATGCCAGGTGGAACCTAACTGCTCGTATCTTCGGGACCTCCCTGTACTGAATATACCACGTGCTTTGAGGTAAATAAAAGAATGTTAGACACTTAATCTAGGGGCATCACGTATTTTTTTCAAGGATGAGTGCCATGACCTTAGGTGAAAAAACAAGAGCAGGAAAAATTGTTGATTCATATCTTGGAGTTTTATCTGAAGACGCACGCATATAGCCGACTATTGTAGCGAGTAAAGTAGTCACCCCTTTCAGTCTCCATGTTTCCGTTCTCTGCCAGTGCGGTCTATACAGAGAATCAGCGTAGCACGGGGACTATTCTATATTGTAGTCTTCAATATTGTTATTGTAATTATCATGTGTTTGCACTGTTATCAGCTTATCAATATAATCAATTATATACAACGTGTCACCAGCAATATATACTGGAAGTATCTTTGGTGAAACTCGCATGTCTTGGCGAGTTTTACATAACACCTTGAAAACAACCATTTATGAAACCTGAAATTTTGTATATATACTCCAAATTTTATGCAATAAAATTAACCTAAACTGGCCAAATGAGTATCCTTCATTCCAGTTAAACCAAAGCTATGAACACTCCACCTAGTTACAAATGGTGACCCGGAGTGTAAGCTAATGGTTTCTAGGTGGCTTAAACTGGTGCTGTCCATCTCGGCATAGAAATATAATTTCTATGCTTTGCTGGACACAAGAGCACACCTCTCCTAGTCGTGGGACCTGCGTCTTCGGAAGCATTCGTCCCATTGCTCCCGCTGTATATTCCTAGCCTCCAGCTTCACTGGTGATCGCTAGGTTGAAAGCGGGATAGGGAGAAGTACACGTATACGTGTAGCCGCCACCTAGTCAGGTTCCCCACCCAAACCCCGGCACCTTCTGTGCCTTCCTCAGGACATTTTTGCCCTCAGACGCCTCACTGCGTCCTCAGCGGCCTATGCGCATTCAGCGCGGCCACTACCCCGCCAGGCGCCTCACTGCGTCCTCAGCGGCCTTATGCGCATTTAGCGCGGGCCCTGCTTCCTCCGAGGCCTCACTGCGGCCTATGCGCATTTAGCGCGGCCGCTGCCCTCCTCCAGACGGCTCACCGCGTCCTCAGCGGCCTTATGCGTGTTTAGCGCGGGCCCTGCTTCCTCATACGCCTCAGTGGCCTATGTGCACTCAGCGCAGCCACTTCACCCTCTGACGCCTCCTTGCGCCCTCAGCACGACCTCACGCGCATTCTGCGCAGCCCCACGGTGTTATTGAATCACTCCACGGCCGCCGCTCGCCGCCCTATGGATTACCAGCCCTGTGGATTACTCAACCCTCAACTCCACAGTGTTAAAGTGACTCGCTCCACGGCCGCCGCTCGCCGCCCTATGGATTACTCACCACCCTGTGGATTACTCACCGCTCTGTGGATTACTCACCGCCCTGTGGATTACTCATCACCAGTGCTACTTGCGTAACCGTGTTTCGTTCCCTGAACAACTGGGACACCCGTCCAGTCCACACCTGCGCTTTCACTCAACTTCGCCATGCCTGACGACGACAACCTACCCACAACAGCAACAGTTCCTACACAACTTGTCTCTTCAGTGTCCTCAGCTTCGACCCAGGACAACACTCAGCTCGCCTTGCTCACCCAGCGGGTATCCCAGCTCTCGACAGAGGTCACTTCTCTCAAGAGGCAAATGCAGGACCACCAACGACCCCGCTCATCCACACCTCAGCAACGCCAGTACCGTCCACGCTCACCCACACCTCAACGCCGCCAGCAACGCTTCCGCTCGAGAAGCTCTGGACTCTGCTGGTACCACAATTACTTCGGCAGCAAAGCCTCAAAGTGCGACCCCCCCTGCTCGTACGCGGCATCAAACGAAAAAGGCGAGTACTAGTGCAGCGTACTTCTCGCCAAACCTCATCGCTGCTCCGCCTTCACGACAAACGCCCGCAACACAGCCGGCGTCAACACTGCCATGGCGGTAACACTGCCACGCCCGCAACACAAGCCGGCGGCACCACTGCCATGGCGCAACACTGCCACGCCCGCAACACAAGCCGGCGGCACCACTGCCATGGCGGTAACACTGCCACGCCCGCAACACTGCCGGCGGCACCACTGCCATGGCGCAACACTGCCACGCCCGCAACACAAGCCGGCGGCACCACTGCCATGGCGGTAACACTGCCACGCCCGCAACACTGCCGGCGGCACCACTGCCATGGCACAACACTGCCACGCCCGCAACACAAGCCGGCGGCACCACTGCCATGGCGGTAACACTGCCACGCCCGCAACACAAGCCGGCGGCACCACTGCCATGGCGCAACACTGCCACGCCCGCACACAAGCCGGCGGCACCACTGCCATGGCGGCAACACTGCCAAGCCAGCAACTGGTCACCACAGCCCTCCACATCAAATCGGCAACAGAAACACCAGCAGCACCGCTCCACCAACCAACGTCTCGTTCCTCCTCCCGCGTCACTAGGGGGGGGGTACTGTAGCGAGTAAAGTAGTCACCCCTTTCAGTCTCCATGTTTCCGTTCTCTGCCAGTGCGGTCTATACAGAGAATCAGCGTAGCACGGGGACTATTCTATATTGTAGTCTTCAATATTGTTATTGTAATTATCATGTGTTTGCACTGTTATCAGCTTATCAATATAATCAATTATATACAACGTGTCACCAGCAATATATACTGGAAGTATCTTTGGTGAAACTCGCATGTCTTGGCGAGTTTTACATAACACCTTGAAAACAACCATTTATGAAACCTGAAATTTTGTATATATACTCCAAATTTTATGCAATAAAATTAACCTAAACTGGCCAAATGAGTATCCTTCATTCCAGTTAAACCAAAGCTATGAACACTCCACCTAGTTACACTATTACCTTTGAATTATGTTTTTTCTGATGATGATACTAATGATAATGTTGATACTGTTACCACTTATGATGATGATGGTAGTAGCATTGATGATAATAGTGATAATCATGATAACAACAATGATGATTATGAATATAGTGATGCTATTGATAATAATAATGATAATAATAATGATAATAATAATGATGCATATAATAATAATAACAATGATAGACATAATTATGATAATAGTGAAAACAATGATAATGATGATAATAGTAATGATATAATAATGAAAAAATTACTAATCAATAATACATCTATATGAAACATTCTACATTTTGCAGAGACACTGGGCGTGAAGGTGGTGCGGGTGTATCCAGGACCCATCATGACCAGCCTGGATATGCGGGGCTTCCATGTGTCCGTGCTCAGGCTTAGAGATCCTTCCTGGCTTGCCCTTCTCGACGCCCCCACCGCAGCCCCAGCCTGGTCCGCCCCCTGCCTTGTCACGGGAGATACTGAGGGCGAAGTGAACGTCCCCAACCTAAACCTTACTCCTTGCCACGAAAAGAGCGTAAGATTTTTGTTTTTGACTTGTGTTTCGAAATGAGGAATGTCTGAATAATTGGGTTTTTTTATTATTCATTTGTTGCTGGTTTTGTTGCTTCTGCCACCGTCATTACCAGCACTACTACTACTACTACTACTACTACTACTACTACTACTACTACTACTACTACTACTACTACTACTGATTCTACTACTACTACTACTACTACTACTACTACTACTACTACTACTACTACTACTACTACTACTACTACTAGTACTACTTCTACAACTACTACTACTTCTACTGCTGCCTTTACCACAACAAGCAGACCACTCAATGTCCGCCCGGGTTTCAGCCTCAAGAAACAAATAAGTGAAGTTAAGACCTGTACCAACGACGATGATGACTATGATTACAATGATGGCGGGCTAGACCAAAATAAGGAGCAAAGTCTGTTGCTGTTTGTAATATCTTGAAATATTTTGTAATGACAAGCATGAGAAGAATTATGTAACATTAGGAGTAGTAGTATCAGTAGTAGTAGTATAGTGGTAGAGGTAGTAGTAGTTGTAGTAGTAGTAGTAGTAGTAGTAGTAGTAGTAACAGTAGTAGACTAGTAGTAGTAGTAGAGGTAGTAATGGTAGTAATGGTAGTGGTATTAACATCACAACCGAACTCTTACAATCAAGGTGAAAATGGTGCATGAAATGTCAGGACGAATGCGTATTATTCAGGTTGTACGGTTTTGAAAGGGCCTGTGTTAAAACCTTATATGTGTTGGTTGGCTGTGTATGTGTGTATTTCTGTGTTTGTGTGTATTCATCTAGTTGTTGTATTTTTACGGGGCCAGAGCGACGCTCGTATGGCCCCGTCTCCATATCAAAATTTTTATCATTCATCCTTAGTGCTTAGTTTTGGCCGAAGCCAACACCCCGGGAGGCGGGTCACAAACCCCGGCTAACACCCGGTACCCATTCACTGCTGGGTGAACAGGGGCTCGGGTTT
This sequence comes from Chionoecetes opilio, assembly GCA_016584305.1. Classification (NCBI taxonomy): domain Eukaryota; kingdom Metazoa; phylum Arthropoda; class Malacostraca; order Decapoda; family Majidae; genus Chionoecetes; species Chionoecetes opilio. Next base: position 229,503 of record JACEEZ010026160.1, on the reverse strand, counting down.
TAAGGAAACAGCCCATCTGTTTCCGCTCCGCCCGGGGATCGAACCCGGGACCTCTCGTTTGTGAACCGAGAGTGCTACCCCTACACTACGGAGTACCCTATGTGTGTGTGTGTGTGTGTGTGTGTGTGTGTGTGTATGTGTGTATGTGTGTGTGTGTGTGTGTGTGTGTGTGTGTGTGTGTGTGTGTGTGTGTGTGTGTGTGTGTGTGTGTGTGTCCCCTAACACGAGAGATTCCATGTGACATTAAACCTTGCAAGTATGTGTCCCATTGCGGCAGGAGAACACCTACACACTGAGGGAGGCGAGCCACGTGAGAGCATTGCAAAAGTGCCTGGAGGCTGTCGTGGCTAAAATGCCGCAGTATGAGCAGGGCCTTAACGCGCTGGACGCCGAGTGTGGGGACGGCGACTGTGGCTCCACCTTCCTGCAGGGCTTGGCAGGTGCGTGGCCACTCCGAAACTCCGGATGATGACCATAGGAAAAGGAGCATTATATTTTCACAATGCATTTACTTTTTACTTCTTCTTCTGAGAGAGAGAGAGAGAGAGAGAGAGAGAGAGAGAGAGAGAGAAGAGAGAGAGAGAGAGAGAGAGAGCTCACATATTGAAATAAAAAAGCATAATATGTAATACCCATGCTGACACAAAATTAATTTATAACCTAATATTTTAAAAGTTCTTTGACATGATGTTATGGGTTGTCATGTCAGGGATTTCAAATGAATAATGACTAATAAAGGGAACGTCACTCTCTCTCTTTCATTCTCTCTCTCTCTCTCTCTCTCTCTCTCTCTCTCTCTCTCTCTCTCTCTCTCTCTCTCTCTCTCTCTCTCTCTCTCTCTCTCTCTCTCAAACTCTCTCTCTCTCTCTCGCTCTCCTCTCCTCTCTCTCTCTCTCTCTCTCTCTCTCTCTCTCTCTCTCTCTCTCTCTCTCTCTCTCTCTCTCTCTCTCTCTCTCTCTCTCTCTCTCTCTCTCTCTCTCTAATATGTATACAGGTGTCTCAAAGCAGCTTTCCACTTTGCCACTGAGTCAGCCCGGCCAAGTGCTGTCGGTGTTGGGGGAGGTAGCAGACACCAACATGGGCGGCTCCTCGGGTGGCATATACTCGATCTTTTTCACCGCTGCTGCTGCTACGATGGCCCGGCCGAGTGCCTCTCACAAGGTTACGTGGGCCACCGCGCTACATGCCGGGTGAAGGCCATCAGCAAGTACGGAGGAGCTGCACCAGGAGACAGGACTATGTGTGTGTGTGTGTGGTGTGTGTGTGTGTGTGTGTGTGTGTGTGGTGTGTGTTGTGTGCGTGTGGTTGTAGTGTGTGTTTGTATGTGTGTGTAGTGTGTGTGTGTTTGTGTGTGTTTGTGTGTGTGTGTGTCTAGTGTGGTTTGTGTGTGTGTGTGTGTAGTGTGTGTTTGTATGTGTGTGTGTGTGTGTGTGGTGTGTGTGTGTGTGTGTGTGTGTAGTGTGTGTGTGTGTGTGTGTGTGTGGTGTGTGTGTGTGTGTGTGTGTGTGTGTGTGTGTGGTAGTGTGTGTGTGTGTAGTGTGTGTTTGTGTGTGTGTGTGTGTGTGTGTGTGTGTGTGTGTGTGTGTGTTGTGTGTGTGTGTAGTGTGTTGTGTTGTGTGTGTGTGTGTGTGTGTGTGTGTGTGTGTGTGTGTATGTGTGTCTGTGTGTGTGTGTAGTGTGTGTTTGTGTGTGTGTGTGTGTGTGTGTGTGTGTGTGTGTGTGTGTAGTGTGTGTGTGTGTGTGTGTGTGTGTGTGTGTGTGTGTGTGTGTGTGTGTGTGTGTGTGTAGTGTGTGTGTGTGTGTGTGTTGTGTGTGTGTAGTGTGTGTGTGTGTGTGTGTGTGTGTGTGTGTGTGTAGTGTGTGTCTGTGTGTGTGTGTAGTGTGTGTTTGTGTGTGTGTGTGTGTGTGTGTGTGTGTGTGTGTGTGTGTGTGTGTGTGTGTGTGTGTAGTGTGTGTGTGTGTGTGTGTGTGTGTGTGTGTGTGTGTATATGTGTGTGTGTGTGTGTAGTGTGTGTTTAAGCGTGTGTTTGTGAATTATACCAAGTGTGAGCATAGTATCTTAGTATATATGTGTACTTATATGGGTGTATTCGTTGTCTGGGTTTTTTCCCTTATCTATCTATCTAACTGTATTTGCATTTTTTTTTACCTTATTTCTAGTTTGTTTCGTTTTCTAGGACTTGTGGTAGGGTTATTTTTGTGTGTGTGTTTGTAAAATATACTAAGTATGAGCACAATATATATAGTTTATATATGAACGTATATGTGTGTATTTATGCATCTGTTATTTCTTATATGTATCTATCTAACTGTATCTGCATTTTTTGCCCATATTTCTAGCTTGTTTTATTTTCTTAGAATATGTAGCTACCGTCAATAACACAAAATTCGCCACTGCACTAATATCGCCAGGCGCTATATATTACAATTTTTTACATCACCACTGGAGATTTCTATGTGCCACTGAAGAGGCATGCACAGTAGTTTATATTATGTGCATGTCTTCAGTGGCACATAGAAGTCTGTAGTGATGCTAAAATTCGTAATATTCGTCTGTAAAATTCGCCTGGCGACATTAGTGCATTGGCGACTATAGTGTTATTGACGGTAGGAGTTTGTGACGTTTTACATATTAACTCGTGTATTAATTCCTTTTTTCAGTCAGGGAAGAGAGTCAATTATTATAATACTGATAATAATACTGACTGACGTTCAGAGTTGGGTTAGATTGATAATTATCAATCTAACCCAACTCTGAACGTCAGTCAGTGCAGCAGAGCGCGTATTGTTACTAAAAGATTAGGTCAACACAATCTCTCCTTCGGCAGCTTGACGCCCTCGTGCCGGCAGTGGAAGCGCTGGAGGGTAGCAAGGACCACGAAGACCTGAGAATGGTGCTTAAGGCCATGGCGGCGGCTGCTGAAGAAGGGGCTCAACGTACAACCAGCATGAAGCCGAGGTAAGATTCTGATTCAGGTAACTATATTTAACTTTAACTCTCTATTTAACATTTCATATATAACTTTACCTAACTTTATATCTGAGGTATAATTGTGTATCTGAGGTGAAATATAAATCATGCACCGTTTCCGAGACGTTAACTTAGTGGTATGAGTAATGTTTCTTCATGGGAAAATTCGAGCTTAGGTTGGAGGAGTACACAAGTTTCTATCATGTTTATTATTCTTCCAAGTGTGATCAGTACAAAAGTGTGTAGATGTTGCCCGGAAAAGTTAGTCATGGCAACACGGATTTCACAAACTGTCTTGAGTCTTAGGCTAATTATTGATCCTTATTGAGGTGTTTGACTCTTGAACATGAACACACGATAATATAGCGTCACGGTAAAAAGGAGCGTAACTATAGTGTCTCAGCCCAATCTTACCTCTGTGATGGAGATAACCGAAACGAATGTCAGGCTGATAAGACTGATAAGGTATGATGATGTCAAGTGTATGGATTATTTTTTAAGAGATCTACTACGGCATATCTTGTCACTGCTTTATGAATGATTTCCGGCTATTCAGTAACCAAATCATCATCATAATAATCATAATCATCATCATCAATCAGCATCATATATGAAGGTAATCATGGCATATGAAGTTGATTGTTATTATTATTATTATTATTATTATCATTATTGTTAATAATGTTAGTATTGATGTTAACAACAACACTAGTAATTATTTTTTTCATCATCATTATCATCAGAAATAGTAGTAGTAGTTGAAGTAGAGGTAATAGTAGTAGCAGCAGTAACAGTGGTGGTAGTAGTACTAATATTTCCATTATTCATAAAGAGTCCAACAAAGCGTTTACTTTTAGCACGCCATATCTCGCATCCATCCATCATTTGTTTCCTGCTTCTCCCTCGCCAGGGCAGGCAGGGCGTCCTACGTGCGTCAGGAGAAGCTTCGAGGGGAGGACGCCGGGGCCCGCTGCGTGGCCTTGGTGCTGGACGCCCTCTGCCGCCACTAGTGCCACGCCCTCGCTCTGTCAAGGGCACTGCGATACCTGTTACGTGTGTGTGTGTGAGTGTTGTTATTGTTCTTGACTAGTTGAATTTGTACAGGAGTGAGACTCGTGGGATCCCGTATTTTTTCGTCATTTTATCATATTTTCCTTAAAAAGTGTGAATACTGCTTGCACACGCTACATTAGCCGGTAGTTTGCTGCATTTCTCTAATATACTGTTTTTCTGTGCGTGTGCGTGTGTGTGTGTGTGTGTGTGTGTGTGTGTGTGTGTGTGTGTGTGTGTGTGTGTGTGTGTGTGTGTTTGTGTGTGTCCTTTCCATAATATTGTTTTTAGCACAATGCATTTTATGAAAGTGTTTGATGATCATTGCACGTCAAGGGATTTATATAGTTTATATTTGTTGTCACAATTAATTGGTTGTTTTTACTTTTTTCTTGTATGTTCTTTTTAGCTGGAAAGTTACTATGTTGAATGAGTCATTGCGTTCAGGATTTGCCTCTCTCTCTCTCTCTCTCTCTCTCTCTCTCTCTCTCTCTCTCTCTCTCTCTCTCTCTCTCTCTCTCTCTCTCTCTCTCTCTCTCTCTCTCTCTCTCTCTCTCTCTCTCTCTCTCTCTCTCAAATTATTATAGGCATTTATATCAGTTACTTGGTAAAATAATTTTGAAAAAAAGCTTGGAATTTATGGCAACCAAAAATCGCAAAATGTCTTAGGTTGTATCCGAATAACATGAGGGTCTCAGTATCTGGTAACTCTTCGATGTGTTTTCTGAGTGTTGAAAAATCTACACGATTATAGAACGTAGATCATTATTTGCACTACAGAAGGATAAAGACTAAAATTTCAAGTTTGCATGTTTCTTCTTTCCTGGTTCATTGCCTCCCTATTTCCATAATAAGGAATGATATGAAAGATGAACTGATAGCTTTAATGACATATCAAATAATCATATCTGATAACAAAATATTCTTATGACACATGATATTTTAATGGAGCATCAGCAGCGTGGCAATGTAGAAAATACATGGGTTTTCCGTGGCCTGCCTTAACCTGTTCGATTCTCAGGCCATCAGTACAGTGACTGTACACTGTACAGGGGTGATGAGCGCTCCTGTTATGGATATGCTCATCAGGTGGCACCATCCACGATATAGATAACCATAAGTGTTGTTAAAGCATAAGGTTTCTGATGGTTGATGTTGTAGTAAGACGAAGCAATGGTGCGGGTGTGTGCGGTAAACCTGCCCTGGACTGACTGCCGGGCAGGTCGCGTCGGAGCTCCACCTCAGGTACGTTTAACTATGAGACAATTAGCTTGTTACAATTGTAGCCCTAACGTATGAGTGGTAGTGGTATTTAACTCGTTCCACCTGACGGGAGGAAGTTAATTGAGTTTTCTAATAGTTGCTTATAGAAAGGGAAGTGTGTGTGTCTGTCCTGCGTTGTGACCTGCTTTTAAACCTTGGGGCCAGGTGGGTCAGGCAACACGACCCGCAGCGCACGTCTTCAATAATGATAATGAAGCCTTCAGGGATTTGTTTTAAGTTTTATGTCATGAATTATTAACTTTCGTAAAGAGAGAAAGCGATGGTTACATGGAATGTATTTTGTGTCATTTATATTTCATGTGGTACCTTTCATCACATCTAAAATATTCATCGTATTTAATGAGTTACAGTCATGCATGCTTTTTGAGTTGCAGCAGAGAAGTGTGGGTGATGGCGCGCTAGTGAATGGATGCTCTGACTCTGAAGTGATTTGAAGTGAAATGAAGTGATTCATCATCATTATCATCAGAAATAATGGTAGTAGTAGTAGAAATAGAGGTAAAAGTAGTAGTAGCAATAACAGTGGAAGTAATAGTACTAATAGTTCCATTATCCCCTAAGGCTCCAATACAGCGTTATTTGATCGTCCTTGTGTCCCCAACATAAACACTAAACCAGGACGCTCTTGCTAATCCTTGGCGTCTGTTTTCCACCTCTCTTGCTTTCTGGTTACATAACTAATTAATTACAGACATGACTGTATAATGCGATATGTTTTAAATCCGCGTGTGCCATCGAGAGTCCAGTATTGCTGCCATGTGTGTTGTTAATGATGGTATGTGTAACAAACATGTATCGATAACACTGGGTAACAAAAACATATGTTTTGAAAATCGTCCAGGGTTTTCCAGCTGAATTAGACTAATTTTGATGCTCTGAGTCCGAAAATGACCTTGGTTTTGCTCAATCAGGTCAGGTTTTTTTGCTACAGAAATTTAAAAAAAATCGATTTTTCGTAAAAAAAAAATTTCTGCGGATCATCAGCTGAGAAACCCCTGATGATTTTTTCCGTTTTCCTCAAGAAATAAAAGTCAGCGTATCCAAATTCATTCAGTTTTTATTTAGTCCATCAAATTTGATAAGCATAATTTATAAATAATATTAGTTAAAAAATGAGCGTTTAAGTGCACAAAAGTTCAGATTTCACGGAAAAAAATCGGCGTTTTCTTCGTTCCGGTTGTTGTGAGCAGCTGCGGGGTTTGTCTTTTTTCTTCAGCGCCCAGAAAGTATTTTCCGGCCACCCTAAATGCGGCCAAACCCTTCCCCTGGTCCCCTTTTCCTCCTTTGGGCGCATGTCCGGGGGAAACCCCTTTACCCCTGCTCGTCGTAAACCCCCCCCCAAAAAAAGGTTTTCAGGAAACTTTAAATGTGGGGAACGGGAAAGGGGCATCTTAAAAATCAAAAAACACCCGAGTTTTTGGAAGGCCTCTATCATGCTGCTGACGAGTCTGGCTTTGGTTTTTGGGCCTTGGGTTTTTCCCCAGGAATTTGTTCCCCAACCTCCCAAAAACGACCCCACGCGGCCCACCTAGGGGTTTTTCATGGATTTTTGGGAAACCCTTTTGTGCCCTTTTAGGGGCCGTTTCTGTTGGGCCCAAATCAAAATGCCGGCCTTGTTCTCAAGGGTCAGAAAAAGGGAAAGGCTCGGCACGGGTATTTAAAAGCACCCCCAAAACCCCTTTTTCCAAGAGGGGCCCCGTGAACTGTTTTTTAACCCAAGCTTCAAGGTAGCGGTGGATAAACTATCTTCTCCCGGTCAACAAGATTTTTTGGCCGTTTATTGATTTTTTCCTCGCCCCAGGTACTAACGGGCCCCGCGCCGGCCAATTTTTTTACTAGTGCGGGTTTTCTGTCTGGGACGCCCCCAATCCCAATAAAAAGCAGGGGTACTTCGTAAACCCGGACTGCTGACCAAGTAGAAAGTTCCCAAAATTTCAAGTCGACGCAGATGACCCAAATTGGGTTTGCTGTTTTCATAGGTTTTTTGTCGGAGCCCCTATTTCCCACTGCTTCATATTTCTTTGAGAGTTGGGGGTTTTGCGCAAGGGGGTTGAGGCGAAATGGTTCCCTTTTGTGGGAGGAGCACACATTTTAAAAAGAGCGCTTCCCAGTTTGTCAATGAAGAGTGCCAATCTTCGGATCGTTTGGGAGCCCCGAGGGTTAACAAGAAGCCCGGGCGACATCTCGGCATTTTCCCGGGGTCTTCCCCCCTGGCGAATTCCCCCCGTAGGCCTCATGCCTTTCCCCAAAAAGAAAATTTAAATCCCGGCGTCCTTCCCAAGTAAAAATTTTTCTTTTTGAGTCTGGGGGCCAACAGCTCGGGGAAGTTTCGACAAGCTAAAGACCCCCAAAAACCAGATCAAAGGGCTCCTTTGGTAAAAAGGGTTTGCGGACTATCTTGTGCTTATATCTTCTTCTGTAAAATCCTCCCCGGTCTGTACTGGTGGCCTCGTCGTCGCTGTGGGAGCTCTGTGAAACGCTGGTACGGGAAATTTTCTTCGCAGGTGAGCCAGGGGACGGCGGGCGGGAGGAAGGTGGGGGGTTAGGGGGCTTTTCCCGGGATTTTTGGGTTTGACCCCCATTTTTATTTGATGGCGCAGAAGAAAAACAACCCGGATGTTTGGTCAAACGGCCCCCCTCCAAACCATCGGAACCCCAAAAATTTCAGTGAAGTTTTTCGCCCCCCTTCGCCAAACCGCCGGGGAGGTACCAAGCCCCGTCGGGCCACCGTTTTCCGGGCCCGGGGATTATTTTGGGTTCCCCCAGTTTGGATTTTAAAGGGTAAGCCCCGTAGGCGCGTTTCCCAAAACCCTGGATGTTTTCCTGCCCCCTTTGAACCCGCGTTTTATTTCCGGTGAGCAGAAAACGTCAGGATTATTCCTGCGGCCCCCTTTTCGCGCCCGAAGCCACCACAATAAAACCCTGAAAAAAAAAAAGGGAAAAGATCCCGCGATTTGGTCGGGACAATGGAAATTTAGAAATTTTAAAATTTTTAAGAAATTTAGAAGGGAAAGTAAGGTGAGACGGGGTTATTGATTGATTGGTTTAATTGGGGGAATTTTCCTTTATTCGTTTTCTGTCCCTTTAAATTCGATATATTCTTCAAAAAAAATATGTTTGAACTCAAAACCCGGGATATTAGCTTTTGTAAAAGCTCGTGGGGTAGGGGCCTATGGCGGGATCCCCAAAATTTAAATGATAGAGAAAAAAAATCAATGGATATTGGGAAATCAAAAAACACCTAAATTAGTCAAAAACAACTGAGAAACCCTTGACATTTTTTGGTGTCCCCAGTGTAATTGATAACAGAAGTCCAACCCCGGGGAAAAAGGGATAAATTAAAATTATCATGTAAATTGCGGGGGTTTCTATTGAAATTCACCATGTAAACAAATGTAAAGCCGTAAATTTAATGCCCGCTGAAAACACGCTAAATTTGGGAAGGGCACAAGATTCGGGGTTGATCATGGTTTTCCCTGATGCCCGAAGAATGATGGCAATTTGGGAAACAGCACTGAATACTCCCCTTAAACCCTTTTTTTATCCCCGGGCCAAACCGACTCTAACATCACCAGGGGAAACCCGTAAAAAATACTCATTTTTTGGAAAATTTTTTAAAAAAATTAATGTTGTTATTTTCATGGCCTTCTTAAACCTTCTTTTGCCGAAAAAGCACCCATGTTTTTCCCCTTTTACAATTTTAGTTTAATTTGCCCTATTCGGTGGGCATTTCCCCTTCTCCCCACAAATTGTCAAACACCCCAAAGCCCCAAATTTATCTTCCCCCCCTTTTAAAAAAATTAATTCCTCCCAGCACCTGAGAACACCCAACCCCCCAAGCTTATGTAATAATTGGGAAATATATTTTTTTTAAAAGAATATTTCATATTTGATTTTTAGTGTTTGTGTTTTATTTACCCAAAATGGGATGTAGGGGGAAAAAGGGTTATAAAGGGGGCCCCGTCCCCCCCCTTTCCTTTTTTGTTTGGGGTGTGTTTTGGTGTGTGGGGTTTTGTGGGGGGGAAAGGAAGAATAGAAAAAAAATAAAATTTTTATTGCTCAGATTTTTAAAACTAAAGTATGGAGCACAGCTCCTATAAAATAACAATCCTTTTGGGCAGGCCTTTTTCAAACGATCCCCAAATAAGATAAGTGTGCAACATGTACATAAAGAAAAGGGACAAACTTTAAACTAAAATTTTAGGAAAAACCCAATTTGGGAAATTCCAAAAAACAAAGGGATAAAATTAAAAAAATATAAAAAAAAGTTTAAAAAATAATCAGTTTATACTTTTTAACTTATAAAACATGCTAAAAATTTGATCTGTGAAAAAAGGGAAAAAGTTTTTTAAAAAACTTTTCAAACGGGTTATTTTTCATTAACCAAACATACTTAAAATCCCGGTTGGCCAAATTTGTTTTTTTTATTTCTGGTTTAAAAATTTTCCCGCAGCCCTTAAAATTTCCTCGTTAGTAAATTAAAAATAGGACAGGAAAATTCATCTCCTACAACTTTAGCAATACACTTGCTAAAAGACGACCCTTCTTGTTTACACCTGTGTATTCCCCAACATTTTTTGGTGGGTCTTTTTTCCCCTTTTTAAAATTTATTTCCGGATGCAAATTTATTTTTCGGTAGTTTGAAAAAGGGTACACCCATAACCATAAATTTGTTTAAATATATTTAGTTACTGCAAAACCCTTTGTTGAAAAAATTATGTGCCCGGGTGGGAACCCACTGACCCTTTTAATCTAAACTTAAACTGTTTTCTTAAACCAGTAGTGTGGGGAAAACCTTTTTGTGATAACCCCCCTCCCTGAACATAACACCCATTACAATATTCTTAATGCAGGCAAACCCATGGAAAAAGGTAAACCCAAACAAAATCCAAATGCAACAAACATTGAACATTTTATACTAATTTGGGGTTTTTACCTAAAATTTAGCCGAGCCAGTAACCTAACATTCTGCCCCTTTATATAAATTTTTCCCCCAAAATTGGGGTACACCCCCGGGTTCCCACCATATCCCCAATATTGCTAGGGGTTTTTAAATAAAACACACAACATTTTTTTTTTAAGAATTTTTAAGTGTAATATCTCTAGCTCTCTAATTCCTATAGTCCCCCCCAAATCTCACTGCATAGGTCAGTATCGGAAAACCCCCATGGTTTTTAAAATAATTCCAACTAAATTTATAAAAGGGCAAGTCAAAACTTTTTCTGAAATTTTAACCAAATTATTTGAATACATTGTTTGTTGTTTGTTCTTTCAAATAATACTCCCTTTTAGGGAAAACCTCCCATTTAATTAAAAATCCCCCAAGGGATACTTGTAAATCTTTCCCCAAATCAACTTTTTCAAAACCCAAAATTAAAAATTTAAATTTACTTAATGATTTTTTCCCCCCCACGAACCCCCACTTTTTTTGGTTTGTTAAAATTTAAATTTTTTAAAATTCCAATCAAAAAAGTAAAGAAATCCCCAATGCAAATCGGGAAGCCTGCTTCTTTTCTTTCCTCCCCTGTAAAACATAATTAATTGTTTTCTCTCCCTACATTGGGAAAAAAAACCTTTAAATGGGGGTTTTCAAATCAGACCAAAATTTTAGAAAATTGCGGGAAAATTAAAGTTTTTTTACTTTAAATATCATTAATGTAAAAAGCAAAAAAAGCAGGGGCGAAAAATTTTTCCCCCTTTCCCCTTACCCCCAATTTTGGGCATACAAATGTACCGAAATCTCCTTTTTTAGCTTTTACAAAAGGGCCCCCTGATGTTATTTATACTTATTTTTTAAAAAATTTAAGTTTTTTTCCATTCACTTTTCCCCCTAGCTTGTACCAAAAAACCCCACCCCAAACCCAAATAAAAAAGGCTTTTTTGGTGTCTCGAAAAAACAAAAAAGCTTTTTTTTCTCCATTTGAAAAAAATCAATTACGCTTTTTAAGAAAAAATATTTTTGGTTTTAAAGTAGGGAACTGGGGGCCCCAAAAACCAGCTTTGGGTTGGGGTTTCATTAAAATTTTGTTAGTATGGGAATTTTTAGTTATTTCTATCTTTTGGGGGTATAGAGGGTGAAAAAATTTTACCCAGGCAGCTAAGCGGGGTGATGCCCCGGTAATTTTTGGGCCCGTTTTTGAAGTCTCCTTTGTTCTTATAGAGGGGAAATACCATACCAAGCCACTCAGATGGCATGATACCCCCATAAAAGTATTTTATTAAATGCTTAAATATAGGGGGAAAAAATGTGTGAGATTTTTAATATATTCTTTTAATATCTTTGTCAGTTGCGGGGCTTACGTTTTATTTTCTTAATGTTTCTTTCCCTTTCCCTCAGTTTGGGGTCTTTTAAGTTTTGGGTTTAAGGGGTCAGTGTTGTTTATCAAAATCTTTTGATCGTGTTTTTTTTTTTTTTTGGGCAATGTTAGAATTACTGTCACCACTGGCAAGCTTTTTTTAAAATGCTTAAAAAGGTTTAGTGTAATGGGAATTTTCTTTTTTTTTAAAATTTTGGGGGATTTTCCGAAGGCTTAGGGTCAAAGTTTTCCGTTTTTTTCTAATTTCCCTTTTTTAATTTTGTCCTTTTTTTAGTTTTTATTTTTTTTTAATTCCCCTTTGTATCTTTGGGTTTTTTCTCAACATAGTTTTAAAATGCCCCTATTCCTATGAAAATTTGTATTTTTGCCTGGTTTTGTGAATTTTTTCTTACTTTCCAAACGATTATCATAGCCCTCAAAGGGTTTGGCTTTTATTACTTTTTTTTAGTTTATTTTTTCCTCTTATATTGGGAAAGGTTTTAAGTGCAGGCTCAATCAAAATTTGCTTTAAATTCCTGATTAAAATAAAAAAACAGATAATTTTCTCTATTTGCCATTATCCCCTTTTCCTTGCTAATCAAGTTGCTTTCATTTAAAAAATCATTTTCTAAGGGTTTCCATTTTTTTGGGTTTTTACCCCTTTCCCGGCTTTCCTCTTGAGCATTTATTTTTCTTTTACAGGGTACATTACCGGGACTATTTAATTTCCCGTTTTGCGTTTGCCCCCCAGTGTTTCACAGACAATAATGCATCATAATCAAGTATTTTAAAAACGGGAAAAACACTGAAACTAAAAGGGGAACCTAGAAAAAATCTAAGGGAATTCCCCTGTGTTGGGGTAAAATTTTCCCCCCAGCACAGTCCTCACCTAAATTTTTCCCCCAAATAAAAACTTGATTAAATTTTTCAAAAACCCCCACAAAATTTTTTGCCCCTAAGAATTCCTGTTTTTGGGGTTAGGCCGGGGTTTGCCTGTCCACAGCTATGCCCCAAAATCAGTTTGATTTTTGTAGGGAACACCAACCGACACATTTATCATCACACTAACAGAAACATTTTGGAACCCTCAGGGTAGTTAGAGTTGAGCATTAAAATCACCACAAAGTATATGGGGCTAACATTTTGTGTAAGTATTAAAAAAAAACATTAGTTTATAAAAATGTTGACCTTTTGGGCCCTACCCTTGAAAAGTTTTAAAGGGAGGGGTGTAAAAACCCCCTGCTGATTACCCCTTCCTTTTTATCTAAACTTACACTCCTCCTTCCCATTATAATTTTATACTAAAGTTTATAGTTATTTCTTTTCAGGCCCCCAATTTAAGCAAAAAAATCCTTTTTAATAGCATAAGGATTTCCACCCGGGCTTGGGAAACTTTTTAATTTTCCCTCTGTTCTTAAAGACAATGCAAAACCCAAAAATTGGGGCCCTGCTTTTCCTTAAAAATTAAAGTCAGCAACATCGCATTTGTTCACAAAAACAAAGAAAACATAAAACTTTTTGGTGGGTTTAAAAAAAATCTACTGATAAAAGCTTGACTTTATAACCCCACCATTGAGAGATAGAAATCAATAAACAGTTGGTGGGTAAAATTTGCACCCAAAGGGTTTAAAATTGTTTTTGTGGTGTTAAACACATTTTGGGGGTGAGAAAAGGTTAGTGTTGTTTAATTTTGGAAACATTGGAGTTGTTACCCCGACCCAAAAGGGTTAGTATTTCAGGGGTGAGTTTTTTGTGATGTTTTATACTGACAAAGGGGTTTTGTATTGTTTTTTTTGGTTTAGGGGGGTATTGGGGCTGTGGTATACCCAAAGGGCCAGGGTAAATATTTTTCAATGTGAGTGTAATATGTTCATTTTGAAATGTGCTGTGCCCCCAGCAACCAAAAAACCCAGAACTATCAAATAGTCCAGTTTAAGTTTTTTTTTAATCAGGGGAGAAGGGAAAACCTACTTTTTGTAGATTCAGGATTATTTTTTGACCCCCAAGGGGCCTTTGGGCCCCCCCCCCAAATAAAAAGAGCCAGCCAAATATACTTTCCCCCCCCTTTTGGACACATTTTCACTGTTTCCGGTTTTTTAACCAGACTCAAATTTTGGCCCTTTGGGGGGTTAAGGCTTTATTTATGTAACCTTCCCCTTTTTCCGTCTTTGAGTTTTTCTTGTTACTCCTTATTTCATTTTTTTTTTTTTCTATGAAAAAATTCCCAACACTTGGGCCTTTCCCCTTTTCTAGGCCCTTCCCCAAAACGATGTGTAACTGAATTTCATTTGGTTTTTGGGTTTTACACCGATTGTCCCCGCAAACTCAATGATTTTGTTTTGTGGGGGTTGTGGAAAGTGTTGGGGTGTGGTGTGGGTGTGTGGGGGTGGTTGGTGTGGTGGGGTGTTGGTGGGGTTTCTCATAAATACATTAAATTTTTAAAGATTGAAATTTGGGGAAAATTTCAGAAAACTTTAGGGAAAAATAATCACATACTATCAATGCCCAAATGAAAAAAACATCTTTTTATGACCCTTTTTGCAAACGTTTGAATTTTACCAAAAAAAACCCTTTCAATTTTGGTTCAAACGAACGGTATATAATGGGCCCGGGGGTCAAAATAGAGGGGGAGGTGAGACTCTTTTTTATCAGACCCCTCTTATGAGGGGGTGTTTGTGTTTTTTGTGTGTGAGAGAAAAGGGGGGAAAAAAAGAGAGAGAGAAGAAGAGAGGGCCCAGAGGGGAAAAGGGAGAAGAAAGGAGAAGAGGAAGGGGAGGGAGAGAGAGGGGGATGGAGAGAGAGGATTTAGAGGAGAGAGGGGGGGGAGAGAGGAAAAGGAAAAGGGGGAGAAGAGGGAATCTTTCCCCAAAAAAAATTTACCAAGTCCCTTTAAGAGGGGGAAAATTAAAGGGGGAAAAGGGGGGGGAAAACCCCCCAAAAATGAACTTTATTTTAAAAAACCCGGGGGGCCCCCGCCCTAAAATATTGGGAGGGGAAGGAGAAGTAGGGAAAAAGAAAAAACCCAATTTTTTTTGGGGAAAACAATTTTGGGGGGGGGGAAAAAAAAAAAAAATAAATTTCTAAAAAACTAACGGTTTAAAAAAGGTTTTGTGCTTTCAAAAGGAAAAAACGGACTTTTTTTAAACCCCAATTGTTCCCCAAAATTTAGAAAAAGGAATAAGAAAAAAAAAATTAATTTTAAAAATTTTTGGGGTTAAAAGATAAAAAATTTAAAAAATCTACTTTTCGGGGTTTTTTCCCCCGGGCTTTTGATGGTTTCCCTGTGAAGATTAAAAAACAATTTGTTTTTGTAATTATATTAAAGGAATAAGGGAAAAAAAAATTCGAAGAATCGGGAAGAGAGAAAAGAAAGGGAACCTTCAATGTAATTTTAAAAAACAGGGGGTCGGGTGATTTCCGTGACTAAAATTTTAAAAATTTATTTTTTGATTTAAACCGGGTTTTAGTTGCTAAGGGGGGGTTTTTCTTTTTTTACACTTTTGGGGAAACGTTTTAAAAGAAGGAGGAATCGAACAAATTTTAGTTGGTTAATTTAAAATTTTAAAAAAAAAAGCCCAGGGACCCCCTATAAATTTCCTTTTTTTTGAAATGTTATTTTTTGAAACCCCTTTCAATTGCACAAAAAATGCTTTTTTTTCTCTTTTTTTTCCCTCTTTGGGGGCCCCTTTTTTTTTTTTTTTCATTCTTTTTGTTGGAAAATTTTTGATGGAAAAACAAGAATTTTTTTAAAGATTTGTTCCCTATACTTTTGCGCAAATTTTTAACAATTTCTTGGAATTTTGGAATTTTGTTTTTTAAGAAACCCCATTGTAAACCCCCGAAAAATACCATGATGCGTTTCACTGTGAGACGATTTAAACAATGTGCAGTATTAGAGATTGCTGTGAACAGAAATGGACTCATTGCTACTTTTCGTATATCTAGAGTCTTATGATGAGTCTCGCTGTGAGATGATTAAACAATTATCAAGGGCATTTGATTTAAGCCTGCTTATATTCATAGCAATAAGGATAAGGGGGCTTAATCGTATTACCACTTCCTGAAGGAATCGTAAGAGAGAACTCGAGATAGCTTTCCCAGATGTAATATTGTCTAAAAAAACAGCGAGGTCGACTGATATAAGTGACTAACTTTTGAAATGTTATTTATGTTGATCCTGCGGGTATAGTGCTACATGGGGTGCTGATTTGTGTTCTCTTTAATTTATCACTCGTGGGTGCATCAGTATATAATAGTATAGGTAGTTAAGTCGATATCAATATTATGTTGGTATTATATGATGAAAAACAAGATGTCATACTTATGTCGCACCTATAACATCTTCCTTTGATATTTTGGAATTATGTTATCTTAGTATGAATCCCATTGTAACCCTTGAACATCAAAAGACTGCTCTCTCTCTCTCTCTCTCTCTCTCTCTCTCTCTCTCTCTCTCTCTCTCTCTCCTCTCTCTCTCTCTCTCTCTCTCTCTCTCTCTCTCTCTCTCTCCGCTCGAAATTTTTGTACTGCGAAGTATTGCATCAATTCCCTTTGTAATTTATTTTTAACAGATAGCTTACCATTATACATATGACGACATATATTAAGCAATAGACCACTATATCTCTGGTTTACAGTGGTCTATGATTAAGCATATTGACATCTATCCATCCATTGTCCATACATTGACAATGATAAACAACATATATGACATACTACTTACCTCTATTATGTAATGGTTCATCTTAGCAGCTTAAAAATCACATTGGTGTATGATTTGTTTTATTTCTTGACTTTTTTGTATGGGGTCATAATGCGATAGCTACGAAGCTTCTTTTTTTTTTTCTTTAGGAAGATTTTTTTTCATATTTTCGTAACATTTTCCTTATTACGTTTCCTTAAAAAAATTCTGCTGTATTCCCATCCAGACCTAGGTAAGAAAAAAAAAGGAATTGCTCCATGAGGCAACGCGAATTTTTCGTAATCTATTTTTCACTGCATTCATGTCATGTTGCTTCCGGTGAGCTAAAAACCCGGGAAAAATTTGTGCAATTAATCTAACAGCAGCTAAAAGCTGGGTTTATAAAAAATGAATTAATAAATGGGGTTTTTTCAAAATTCGATGCATTGACATTTACTGAAAATCTTTTATTTTACAGAGGGGGATGTTAAAATATTTCAGGCAGAGACATAAACATTTTATTTCCAATGTGAAATATATCTATTCATCGTTTATGACTTAAATACACTGAATTAGTACAACGAGGTAATCAACCAATAGATCAAGGAAACATTTGGGATACGGCCATTTATATTCGTTAAGTTGTCACATTTCTTGTACTGGGGAAGAAGACACAAAATATAAGTAGTGGGCTACCTCTTTTATGGACATCACAGTCACTGCACACGAGACACGCCCCCAAGATCTCAGTCATCCTTTTCACATATATCACCTCACATTTCAACGAAGGGTCATTGCACCTGTTTTCATTGCATCACTTTTCCACCTGCACCTGTTTTCATTGCATCACTTTGCCACCTGCCCTGCTTTCATTGCATCACTTGCACCTGCACCTGCTTTCATTGCATCACTTGCCACTGTTCGCTCAGTTTGCAAAAATAGATCTTACAAAAAATTGAACAATTAATATAATTACTTATATAATATATATATATTATATATATATTATATAAAAATATATATATATATATATTTTATATATTTCATATAGGATATACATATATATCTATATGTATATATATATATATATAGATATATATATATCTATATATATACGGTAATACGGTTAATATATATATAAAATAATATATATATATATATATATATATATATAAATATATATATATATATATATATATTATATATATATATATATATATATATATATATATATATATTAAAATATATAATATATATATTATATATATATATAAACACGCATTTTTTTCTTTTGCATTTATTAGAAAATAAAAATACCTATACAGATACATATAATCATGCGGTATGAATTCTTAAGTTTAACGTTACTTTTTAGATCACTAATCACACAATACATTGTTTTTCAGCGTTTCTGTCTTTAGTTTTTTAAAAGGACATTCATACTTCGTCTTCAAAAGCTTCAATGTTCGCGCAAACACTTAATATTATTCCGTGGACCTGAGTAATCAGCAGGTGTTCGACCTGAACAAACTTTCCCATTTGCGTCATGGACCAGTGGTTGGCGGGAGGGTGGATAGGCCGGCGGGGGTGGGATGGCAGCGGTGATGGGGCAATTGGGCAGTATCTTCACGGGATCAACGCACCTGCACCTCCTTCCCGTAGTGTTTCATCATCTGAGGGGCCGGCAGCAGCGTGAGGGTGAGCACCTTTCAGCACCACGGCCAGCATCACCAGGCTGAGGGAGGCCGTGGCGCCGCCGCCTGTCTGCATGGCTGCCGGCTGCTCTCGGAACACGGGATGACCGCAACATGTCAGTGTCACACCAATTACTGCTGCAAACACACACACACACCACACACACACCACACAGCAGACAAATAAGCACACACGCATACACATGCACACCCCACATATCAGGTACATAAGAACACACACACAGAACAGAAGTATAAAAACACACACACACACCACACACACACACACACTTTACACACACACACGACCCTACCACGGTGGGGGCGACAGAGGCGGGGTGCGCAGCCGGGGGGTCAGCAGGTGTAGTTACCGGAGTGCTTGGGAGTCCCCTTTCTCGATGGTGAGGTGCCGACAGCTTTTTCCTGGTGATCCTCGTACGTCAGAATCTTCACATTCCTCCGTACCAGAATGTTTTTGGTTTTTGGGTACCAGAACACCATACCCTCCGGAATGAAGGTTGCCTTAGCAGCCCTTTTTTTGAAACCCTGGACTAAAAACAATTTTAAATTTAATTACATTCGAAAAAAAAAAATTTTGTTTGTTTTTACAGCTTTTTGACATTTTTTCGAAGAAAATGTCAAAAGAGTAAAACCACAATCTTTGTTATATGATGATATGACATATGGTCTTGAGGACAGTTGTGTAAAATAGCTTTGGGGTATACAGCATATTTCGGTACCGGGCAGTGAAAAATGCACCGCGAAAATATTTTCTTGAAAATGTAAAAAAAAAAAGTCACAGGCCACATTTTAATTGGATCAGTGTCAGCGATAGATGCTTAGGATTACCCGTTATTTCGTAATTACCCTTACGTACGCACATTGAAAATTTAGCCATGCTGCAGATGAGTTCCCGAATCCCATGAATTTGAGACATTAAAATAATATTTTTCTCTGTAAAGCTGAGCCCTTTTCAAGGCTGCTTCAAGTCCACTATGACATACTCGTTAACCATGTTTCCCCCTCTCTCTCTCTCTCTCTCTCTCTCTCCTCTCTTCTTCTCTCTCTCTCTCCTCTCTCTCTCTCTCTCTCTTCTTCTCCTCTCTCTCTCTCTCTCTCTCTCCTCTCTCTCTCTCTCTCTCTCCCCCCCCCCCGGTTAAACTAAAAAAGGAAAATATTCATGATATTCAATCAAAAGTAGTTAATGACACTTTTTGAACTTTACATAAAGACAAAGTACTTTAAAAACATAACCACGGCGTCAATCTCAATACAAATAACTATCTGTCGTGATGGGGGTTTGATGTAGTACACACCTGCCATGTTGACTTGATTTGATGACGCAGGTAAGGTTGATGGTGCTTCCCGCCTTGACGTACTCGGGTCCAAGGATCACGGAACGAGACTCTGTACAAAATCAACATACATGTTATGGGAAGACCTTGTTTCAAATGCTACGTAATTTCATCTTACCTTGTCATTCTCAGATTAAACAAATCATAAAGCTGTATATATAAAGCCTTAACCCCTTTAGACCCCGAACGTAATTTCCATATTGCATTTGAATACCATTAGAACTTTTTAGTGAATATAAGCAATATTTATAGATATAAACCTGTTTAGTATCCTTGCTGATTAACTAATTTGGTATATTCAATTACTTATCGTAATTTTATGGCTAAGAACAGGGCAATTTTTGTATATCAAAGGAAAGATCTGGGCGTGTAGAGGGTAATATGGAAATGGGTTGTGCGCTCAGTATCCGACCATGGGGCCAACTGCAAAAAATTCATTATATCTGAATTGTATTAAAAGAATGAGACTGTACTCAAGGTAAAAATAATGCCAAAAATCGGGTGAAAGTTTTTAATGCAAAAATGTTTTGTGTTAGCACAGTGTGGTATTTGTTGTGTGTGTGTGGTGGGGTTGTGTGTGTCTGTGCGTGTGTGTGTGTGTGTGTGTGGTGTATGTGTGTGTGTGTGTGTGTTTTTACTCAACCGTGGTCTTGTTCACGCGAGCCGGGAGCTGCTTTAGCCAGTTTTACCCCTCCTAGAGCGAGCTTTGGGGCTCATAGTGATCGATCTTTGGGTAATGCTGGGAAACCTCACACGCCCCATACCCTATCCCTTTTCCCAAAACGGGGACAGTTACTGCCCACATTTGTCCTTGAAAAATCCCCGGGAGCGAGCGGGGATTCCATCCGGTGAACCATAGAATGGAGGGGCCTTGCTCTTACCACTGGACCAGGGACAGTGTGGGGTGTGTGTGAGAGAGAGAGA
>JACEEZ010026160.1:196748-204248 GCA_016584305.1 Chionoecetes opilio | reverse complement strand
ATATATATATATATATATATATATATACGGTATATACGGTAATATATATATATTATATATATATATATATATAGATATATATATATATATATATATATATTAATATATATATATATATATATATATATATATATATATATATATAATATATATATATATATATATATATATATATATATATATATATAAACACGCATTTTTTTCTTTTGCATTTATTAGAAAATAAATATACCTATACAGTATACATATAATCATGCGGTATGAATTCTTAAGTTTAACGTTACTTTTTAGATCACTAATACACACAATACATTGTTTTTCAGCGTTTCTGTCTTTTAGTTTTTATAAAAGGACATTCATACTTCGTCTTCAAAAGCTTCAATGTTCGCGCAAACACTTAATATTATTCCGTGGACCTGAGTAATCAGCAGGTGTTCGACCTGAACAATCTTTCCCATTTGCGTCATGGACCAGTGGTTGGCGGGAGGGTGGATAGGCCGGCGGGGGTGGGATGGCAGCGGTGATGGGCATTGGGCAGTATCTTCACGGGAATCAAACGCACCTGCACCTCCTTCCTGTAGTGTTTCATCATCTGAGGGGCGGCAGCAGCGTGAGGGTGAGCACCTGCAGCACCACGGCCAGCATCACCAGGCTGAGGGAGGCCGTGGCGCCGCCGCCTGTCTGCATGGCTGCCGGCTGCTCTCCTGGAACACGGGATGACGCAACATGTCAGTGTCACACCAATTACTGCTGCAAACACACACACACACACACACACACACACACAGCAGACAAATAAGCACACACGCATACACATGCACACACACATATCAGGTACATAAGAACACACACACAGAACAGAAGTATAAGAACACACACACACACACACACACACACACACATACACACACACACTGACCCTTAACCACGGTGAGGGCGACAGAGGCGGGGTGCGCAGCCGTGGGTCAGCAGGTGTAGTTACCGGAGTGCTTGGGAGTCGCCTGCTCGATGGTGAGGTGCGACAGCGTTTCCTGGTGATCCTCGTACGTCAGAATCTTCACATTCCCTCCGTAGTCCAGAATGTTTTGGTTGTGGTACCAGAACACCATACCTGCCGGAATGAAGTTGCCTTAGCAGCCTATTTTTGATAACCCTGACTAATAACAATAATTATAATTATCATATCGAAAAAAAAATGTGGTTTTACAGCTTTTTGACATATTTTCAGAAAATGTCAATAAGATGTAAAACCACAATCTTTGTTATATGATGATATGTACATATGGTCTTGAGGACAGTTGTGTAAAATAGCTTTGGGTATTACAGCATATTTCGGTACCGGGCAGTGAAAAATGCACCGCGACAATATTTTTCTTGAAATGTGAAAAAAAAAGTCACAGGCACAGTTAATTGATCAGTGTCAGCGATAGATGCTTAGGATTACCCGTTATTTCGTAATTACCCTTACGTACGCACATTGAAAATTTAGCCATGCTGCAGATGAGTTCCCGAATCCCATGAATTTGAGACATTAAAATAATATTTTTCTCTGTAAAGCTGAGTCCTTTCAAGGCTGCTTCAAGTCCACTATGACATACTCGTTAACCATGTTTCACCTCTCTCTCTCTCTCTCTCTCTCTCTCTCTCTCTCTCTCTCTCTCTCTCTCTCTCTCTCTCTCTCTCTCTCTCTCTCTCTCTCTCTCTCTCTCTCTCTCTCTCTCTCTCTCTCCCCCCCCCGGTTAAACTAAAAAGGAAAATATTCATGATATTCAATCAAAAGTAGTTAATGACACTTTTTGAACTTTACATAAAGACAAAGTACTTTACAAACATAACCACGGCGTCAATCTCAATACAAATACTATCTGTCGTGATGGTGGTGATGTAGTACACACCTGCCATGTTGACTTGATTGATGACGCAGGTAAGGTTGATGGTGCTTCCCGCCTTGACGTACTCGGGTCCAAGGATCACGGAACGAGACTCTGTACAAAATCAACATACATGTTATGGCAAGACCTTGTTTCAAATGCTACGTAATTTTCATCTTACCTTGTCATTCTCAGATTAAACAAATCATATGCTCGTATATATAAAAGCCTTAACCCCTTGAGACCCAGAACGTAATTTCCATATTGCATTTGAATACCATTAGAACATTTTTAGTGAATATAAGCAATATTTTATAGATATAACCTGTTTAGTATCCTTGCTGATTAACTAATTTGGTATATTCAATTACTTATCGTAATTTTATGGCTAAGAACAGACAATTTTGTATATCAAAGGAAAGATCTGGGCGTGTAGAGGGTAATATGGAAATGGTTGTGCGCTCAGTATCCGACCATGTGCCAACTGCAACAATTCATTATCATCTGAATTGTATTAAGAGAATGAGACTGTACTCAAGGTATAATAATGCCAAAAATCGGGTGACGTTTTGAATGCAAAAATGTTTTGTGTTAGCACAGTGTGGTATTTGTGTGTGTGTGTGAGTGTGTGTGTGTGTCTGTGCGTGTGTGTGTGTGTGTGTGTGTGTGTATGTGTGTGTGTGTGTGTGTGTTACTCACCCGTGGTCTTGTTCACGCGAGCCGGAGCTGCTTTAGCCAGTTTTACCCTCCTAGAGCGAGCTTGGAGCTCATAGTGATCGATCTTTGGGTAATGCTGGGACCTCACACGCCCCATACCCTATCCCTTTGCTAAAAGGGGACAGTTACTGCCCACATTTGTCCTTGAAAAATCCCCGGGAGCGAGCGGGGATTCCATCCGGTGAACCATAGAATGGAGCGCCTTGCTCTTATCCACTGGACCAGTGGACAGTGTGTGTGTGTGTGAGAGAGAGAGAGAGAGAGACTGTGTGTGTGTGTGTGTGTGTGTGTGTGTGTGCGTGTTTTCCGGTATACCTTCAGCACGGTAGAATAAAACATGTACTCAGTTGGGACTGCGAAGGGACTCACGGCCTGCGTGAGGGAGACTCACAGGCTGCTCAAATCCCCTTTTAAAGCTGCACCCCAGTAAATGAGGACCTTGTCGGAGATAATAGAGAGGCTGTGCTCCATGCAGGTGATGGTGAAGGCCTGGTGGTGGCGCAAGTTTAGGAGGCAGTAAAGGGTATTTAGGGAGTTGAAATTATCCTGTTGATGGCCCACTCACTCTATTCATGCAGATGAAATTGAAAAAGAAATAAAAGCACATGATGGAAGTCTAATGTTCTAAGCTCATTTGAAACTAATTTAGCTGCTCCTGGATGTTGTGAGCGACGCACCTCATGAACCCTCGAGAAAATGGTACAAAA
Organism: Chionoecetes opilio; assembly: GCA_016584305.1. Taxonomy (NCBI): domain Eukaryota; kingdom Metazoa; phylum Arthropoda; class Malacostraca; order Decapoda; family Majidae; genus Chionoecetes; species Chionoecetes opilio. Next base: position 200,953 of record JACEEZ010026160.1, on the reverse strand, counting down.
CCCTGTTAAATGTAATCCTCCCTAGTAATTTAATCTATAAATGCGTGCTTGAAGAAACCTAAAGAGACAAAGCTGTGGTAAACAAAATTATGTCATAGTTAGCCCTTCGTCTCTGAATTTCGACTTCGTATTCCCCCAAAGGTTCAAGAGTCAAAGAAATAGAAAGAGTGTTGAGACATTGGTAACATTGCATAGGCGTCCGTCTTTATGTTGCACCTAGTTGTGTGTATTTCAAGTTTACTAACAAGAATAAGGATATCTGTCCTTATCTTGCGAAAAATTGCTATCATGTATGGCTTAGCTCGGTATATGAAAAGCAGAATGTTTATGCAGAAAATAATTATGACTGGTGAGCTAACAAGATTCGAGGCAAACAACATTTAGGTTTTGTTGAGAATTTACGTCGGATTTATCGCTAGCTGCGTCCTGGGGCGTAAATTTGTGAGCTGATGCGATATTATGTGCAAAGCTGAATATAAAGTAAGACTTTAATTGAAAGATAGAGAATATTGCTCCTCCATGATTTGGGTTTGCAGTATTTGTCTTATGCTTTGAATACAAAATACTGAACCCTAGTTTTTATTCGTCTGTAACTCGCGCCATTTGCAATCTGATTGCCTTTTATGTATGGAGAAAAAGAAACTTTGACACTCCATTCCTGTATTATCACAGCTTCCTCTGCCCAATTTGTGTTCAACTTTTACAAATGATATAAACGTATCATTTAAACTGACCATAAACGGTGACAAGGATGCCTATTTAGGGACAGATGAAGAATGGGAAAATTTGAATATATAATGAACTATGAGGCCGGGAACTCAGTCGATAAACAAGGTTAGGACAAACGATACTTATACGTATACTGTAGTTAGGGAAAGGATGACATACGATGGAGAGGGATTGTGTTCATTTATGATTCAAGGTATATAGAAAACTTGTTACTGATAAATCAACGGGTATAGTCATTAGGAGGGCCGCCGCACATATAGTACCTGCGGTGAAAGTCCTGAAGTGAGGAAGGAATGCTAGGCTTGCCGCGTTAACTGTTGTGTGTAGCAAAACTACACTTTGATGTCAATTGCTCAATTCTGAAGGAGAGAGAGAGAGAGAGAGAGAGAGAGAGAGAGAGAGAAGAGAGAGAGAGAGAGGAGAGAGAGAGAAGAGAGAGAGAGAGAGAGGAGAGGAGAGAGAGAGAGAGAGAGAGAGAGAGAGAGAGAACAAGCAAACAGACAATATAAAAAAAATTAAGACAGACAAGTAACGCTACAAAGAACGGAACACAATTTTCCCCTTATTTACGTGGACGTGCATTGATATACAGACCAGCGATGGTTTTCATTCATGCATTGATGACTAACCTATCAAAACAAAAATATAAGTGATAACTTTGTTTTCATTGATTATATTTTTGAGGCGAAAGAGTAAAGGACATGTTCTTCAAAGAGTTGTCCCCAGGAGTATAGAGAAAGCACGATAAGAATAATACATGCGTCACAGCATTTTGGAGGAGTCAGCATTGTATATACTTTACACTATGGTCAAACAATGTTCTATCCATCCGCTATTTTGATGAAATTTCGATGATCATCCAGAATTATTACAAATGTATACAATACCGACTACCATTTATTTGTGTCTTGATTTCGGCCATATACTTTCTAAGTATCTATATTTGCTGAGACATATAGGTATATAATAATATATATATATATATATATATATATATATATATATATATATAATATATATATATATATATATATATATATATATAAAATATATATATATATATATATATATATATATATATATATATATATATATATATATATATATATATATATATATATATATATTTATTTATATATATATATATATATATATATATTTTTATTTAACTGCTGAACATATTCTTGTTTATGTTAATTACTGACACTTATTCCAAGGGAAATATATATATATATATATATATATATATATATATATATATATATATATATATATATATATATATATATATATATATATATAAAATATATATATATATATATATATATATATTAATATATATATATATATTTCCTTGGAATAAGTGTCAGTAATTAACATAAACAAGAATATGTTCAGCAGTTAAATAAAAATAGAGCTTCCCAACAGCCTATAATATATACATTAGTTATTATTAGCATCTATGAACATAATAACTTGTTGAAGCAATATTTGGTCCGATAAACAACTATATTATTCCATCAACACCTACCCTCTAACTCATTTGTCCTTGCTTGCAACAATCATGCACATGAATGGCTTGCTACCCTCGAGTATATTATTGATATATAATAAACATGCCCTGTTTTCCATAAAGAAACAGTGTTTCACAAAACACAACCACAAGCACTCATAACCCATACTACCCATACACATACATAAATTCCTTTGGCATGTGCACATTTTTCACATACGCACAAATCCACCAAGAAACTAGATTAAGACTGTGTACCCTTTATAGGATGAGAGGATGGAAGTTTAGTGTTCTAAACAGGGCACTAAATGGCACAACTGTCAGACTGAGCTGAATCCCATGACCGCTGATTGGCCCAAGCGGCAACCAATCACATACTAAGCAATTAATAACCTCACGTCACGTGACCACGTCAGTTTCTATCTGGAAGGAATCGGTGGTGGTTGTGTCGTGGAAGCACGCTCGTCTCACCTCCAAGAGATCCCGGGTTCAAATCCCGGGTCGTCCACGATATCATTAGCAAGGTATCTCTACGGTAGCCTGTTCGTGCCTAGAACTAGATGCCTGAGTAGATGTAAGAACGGGTGGCGCCCGCGTTCAAGGAAAAGGAGATATACCAAGTGTTAAATGCTTGTCTGGCTTAATGAACTCTCGTGTGCAATTGTGTGGATGCAATAGCCACAAAGGGTACCCCGCAAAGCCCACGCCTTTTCTCACAAGAAACCGCCACTCGCAGGCACAACATCACCGAACATGGATTGTGAAAAGCGGACCTGTAAAGGTTGTTAAGGAGCAACCCTCCCTCACCTCTCCAGCCTCCCCCCTCCCCCGAGGCGCACGCTGCCGGGCATATGATGCAGCAGACAGAGAGTTTCTTGTGGTAAGTATATGAACTTTAACTGGTTAATGGGTATTACATTTCAATATGGTAAACTCATGAATTGGTGGTGCTCAGGTAGGTCATAATTATTGTTGCCACGCCCCTGCCTCACTCTTCCCGTATCAGGATGTTTCATGGGGTGAGGGTCGTCGGCAGCAGTACCACAGCGATGCGAGGCGCTTGATTTGGGAGTCACCCAGCAGATGCTGTCAGTGAAGCCTTTGGTCCGGCGCTGTGAAGGGGGGAATGTGGGCAGAACCAAAGTCTAAATAGAGTTAATATTTTTAGATTTTGGGCAGAACAGGGATACCTACCACGGTTTACCACTTCTGTCAGCCAGTTCAGGGATATGGAAATGCACTGTTACCTTACTTTGAGCTATATTAGTTCTCAGGAGTGCATTATAGGGGCGATTAGGTACTTTGCTAATGGCTATGAGGAGTGACGGGCGGGTGAAGGCGACGGCAGTGTGACAGACGGCCGGCTCGCTGAGTGTTCCGGGGCCGGGTGCATTCTCGCCCATGCATCAATCAAGGGAGCGTGTTGCCGAAATCTATTGCTGTTCGGGAGTAGGGAAAATTAGAACCAATCAGCGCACGCAGTGAGTGCGGGGGTGTTGGGGGGTTTACTCAGACGCCCATCCACAAAATTTACGGGTAACTTGCTCATTTTGTGGGCAGATATAGCGTGTGACTTTTATTAAATATTATATGTTTATGCTGTATAATTTTATTGATATGTTCCTAATATTATGTAGAACCATGGAGGTAATATAATAGTAGGGTCACTTAGGGCGATTCGCTTCACATTAGGTGAAGGAAGTATTTTGAGGGTCTTATCCTAAGCATTTTGTGCCGCTGAATCCGAAAATCGTAGTTGGGTCACTCGTTAGCGGTAAGTTTTCGCGCAATTTGCAATTTGGCAATTTGGCAATAAAATTGGCAATTACAAATTGCAGAATGAGAACCAGACGTCGTAGAGACCTCGTTTTGGACTCAAATTGAAGCTTATTAGATGCTAAATTATTTGTACCCGTGTGTACTTTGCAATGACTTAAATTTAGTAAATGGAAAAAATGGATTA
>JACEEZ010026160.1:177500-196204 GCA_016584305.1 Chionoecetes opilio | reverse complement strand
TGAACACCCAAGGCCTCGCTGCACGATTTATTTTTTACAGGTAAGTGAATATAAATGTTAACTTGTTTTTCTGAGGACATGAAATATAAAGGTAAATGTGTAGGTGTTTGAGGGAAAGCATTCACCATTTGTTTATACGTCATTGCGTTAACTGGTAAATGCTGAGATCTACACACACACACACACACACACACACACACACACACACACACACACACACACACACACACACACACACACACACACACACACACACACACGCACACACACACACATACACACAAACACACACACACACACATAAACGAGAGGTCTTATGCAATCCTATTCTCCCTTCCATTATATTTACCCTCCTCCTCCTCCTCCTCCTCCTCCTCCTCCTCCTCCTCCTCCCTCCTCCTCCTCATCTCCTCCTCCCTCCTCCTCCTCCTCCTGTCTCTTTAACTCTTCCGCACACCACACAAGGTAAACATTTAACTTACCCTACCTACATCTAAGCACCTGAGCATGAATTATGAAATCTTTTAGGCAGACCAAAAACGTAACCTAACATCACCTGAATTAATCAAAGGCGCGCCAAGTTAAACAGCACAAAATCAGTTTGGAAATTACCTTTGCCCGTAAAAGATTCGCTGCGTGGATTAAAAACAATAATTTCCTGTGGTTCTGTAATACCTTCGCCCATTCCTATCATAGGCTATCTATTTTTCAACAGGTCACGGCGAAATGAAAGAGGGAAAAGGAGAGGAAAATTCTGACCCTTTTGGTTTCTGGTTACGATGAATAATTAAAAGAACACACGGAAATGTTATAAGAATCGCTGCGGTTGGACCTGTTTTGTGCATCTGACATTTAAATTTTCCTTTCGATGCTTAAATGTTAATATAATGTTAATTAAAAACGATTAAAGTAGGTCTTCACAGCTATTTTTAAGCAGGTATGAGAACTGACTTTGACTGGATCGTAAAAGAAAACACACTTATGAGGCGCCGATGAAAAGCGAAAAAGGAAACTGACCCAACATTTTTATATTCCCATCGTCCCCCTTTTTTTTTTTTTTTTTTACTCTGTCAGTGCGATGCCTTGAGCGCCACCAGAAGGGCTGCGACAGTGTTACCAGATAGGCGGGTGGCGGTTGGGTGTCGGTGGGCCGCTGGGGGCTGCACACACTGTACCTGATACGCGAGTACAAGGAAAGGTAATAAAGCTCCCGCGGATATGACAGCAGATCTCGCCATGTGTCTTCACCACTCAGAGCAACAAACATCCCACGACCTAAAGGAATATTGTCCAAAAAGGTGAAATATATAGAAATAAAGAAGAAAGATCTATTAAGGGACTGTTTACTTGCTGCATTTGATATCTTGCTCCAGTTTTCTTTATGTTTTTGAGGGAGTGCGTGTATTTATTTATTTATTTGTTTTTTTAAATACACAAATGTCTTTTTTATGGGAATTCATATTTTTGTTTTCCAGACACACAGAGGATTTTTTTTTCATATATGATTTTTCTTTTCATGCCTCGACGAGCTTAACGGCTGAATGAAGCGTATGGTGAAAAATGACGACGTGTTTTCTTTATGCAAAGTGATTTTCTTTTTTGATGTTCAACGAAAAATAATATTTGTATATTGATTTATTCCTTGGAGAGAAGCAATGTCAGCCCTCCTCCTCCTCCTAACTTATCTTCTTTGATTGTTTACTTACTTGACAAATCAAACACACACACACACACCGTCCCGATGGCCAAGTGGATAGCGCGTTGGCCTGCCATTCTACGGTTAACCGGTTCGAATCCTCACTGCTCCCGGGGATTAATCACTGACGAATTCGGGCGGTTACTGTCCCCCTTGAGCAAGAGGATGGGTGCGTGTGGTGTGTGAGGTCCCAGCATTACCCAAAGATCGGTAATAATGAGCTCCAAGCTCGCACCGGGAGGGTGAAACTGGCGATCGCGAATCTGACTCGCGTGGACAAGACCATGGGTGAATGACACAGACAGACACACACACACACACACACACACACACACACACACACACACACACTAGATCATAAAGGGATTACATTACGTCCACTAATGACACTCTCTCTCTCTCTCTCTCTCTCTCTCTCTCTCTTCTCTCTCCTCTCTCTCTCTCTCTCTCTCTCTCTCTCTCTCTCTCTCTCTCTCTCTCTCTCTCTCTCTCTCTCTCTCTCTCTCTCTCTCTCTCTCTCCTTATGCTTCACCCCCTCTTCCTCCTCCACATGATATCAATTGTCAGAATATTAACCTTAAGCTGATTTCACTCTCGCAATGCCCTAGTGAGAGAGTGACAGTGGCATAGGTTAATATCTTACAAGACACAGATAGCAATAGTAACCTAAATCGTCTTTCTACATATTGTACATTCATTACATTTCAAGTCTGCTCATACTCTTATATTTCTTATTTGATTGTATTGTGTTCTGAAGCAGCGAGTAAATATGATATAGATGATTTTTTCCTGATATTTGTGTCTAGGCCTCTCTCTCTCTCTCTTCTCTCTCTCTCTCTCTCTCTCTCTCTCTCTCTCTCTCTCTCTCTCTCTCTCTCTCTCTCTGCGTCCGGATGCCTGGAACAGAAGCATCATCAACACAACAAACATTAGAATAGCGGTTTTTACGCCTTCTGGAGCTTGAACGCTCCTCCTCTCCATCCTAAAAACCTCTTCTCTCTCTCTTCTCTGCTCTCTCTGCTTCTTACGTCTCTCTCTCTCTCTCTCTCTCTCTCTCTCTCTCTTCTCCTCTCTCTCTCCTCTCTCTCTCTCTCTCTCTCTCTCTCTCTCTCTCTCTCTCTCTCTCTCTCTTTGTGTGTGTGTCTCTCTGCCTTCCTGCCTTCCTGTCTTTCCTTCCTCTCCTTTCTCTGCCTTCTTTCTCTGCGACTTTTCATGTCTTACAAAACAGGTGAGGTTTTGGAGTCGTTTGCAAACCTGGCTGTGTGGCGACCTAAAATTTAGCTTAAAAGGGGATAAATAGGACAGAAGAGACGACGGATAAGGAAGTAAATAAGACAGAAATAAAGACGGATAAAGAGGCGAAGACAAGAAGGAGAGAGATAAGACTAGGAATTAAAGATTGAAAGGAGTGGATTGAGAAAAATACTAAAATAATCATCAAGTTCTTCTTCTTCTTCCTGTGACCTTTGACGCTCAGTATCGCTTCATAGGTCGTCTTCAGCTTCGTGTCCTTAACAATCTTCTAGTTAACAATCTTGTCAACTCGTCCCTTAGCTATTTCACTTTTTTTTTTTTAAGTTCCTAGTTCATTGTCACTCATTCTACCTAACCAATCACCGTGCGTCTGTCTGACCTGCGTTGTCTGACTGGCTTAGGTGGTGAACGATGCTTTGTGACTGAGCGATACGTCGGATAAAGTGAGGAAAATGGTCGTAAGGAGCATTCATATTATGTTCACTAATTTTCGGTGGCCATAAAGTTGTCGGGTGAGAGAATTACTTTGGAGCAAGACAATTACGGGTGTTCTCGGTCGTCAGGTGGAGATGTTAATGAGACGAAACGCCATTTGCGAGGAGTCAAGAGCTATTTCTGGCTAAGGTTTGTGATGAGGTCTTCTCCCTTCTGGTTCCTCTCCTATATCTCTCTTTATTTCTCTCTTTTTATCTATCTATCTCAAGAAATGCAATGTGAAAATAGTTGAATTGATTTTTTATTATTTTAGAGAGAGAGAGAATCAAGAGGAGAGAGAGAGAGAGAGAGAGAGAGAGAGAGAGAGAGAGAGAGAGAGAGAGAGAGAGAGAGAGAGAGAGAGAGAGAGAGAGAGAGAGAGAATTAAATAAACATACACACAGACAGATATAGGCACAAAGGAAAGACAGGGAAAGAAATTGATAAGGCAAGAAAGGAGGAAAAGAAGAAAAGAAATCAAACAAGCAAAGAAATAAATAGACATCGATTTCATACTATTTTAGAGAAAGGGAGAAAGAGAGAGAGAATGAAATAGACATACAAACAGACAGATACAGATAAAGAAAGAGAAAGAAAGTAACTGATAAGAAACAAAGGAGAAAACTATGAAAAGACAAACAAACAAGCAAACAAATAAATACACATCACCACTCCGACAATTCCCATAAATCACCGATCAAAATGAACAAAAAGAACAAATCAAATACTGGACAAAAAGAACACCGAAAAAAAGGAAAGAAAAAAATGCTTTCTTTCTTTACCCTCCGTACTTCCCATAATCTACGGAAAGGTCAACAAACAAATACCAATTCCATCTCCACTCGCCCCGCTCCAAAAAAATCCTTCCTCCTCTCTCCTCTCCTCTTCCCCTCCTCTCCTCTCCTCCTCCTCCGTCCCACCCTCCTCCTACACTCCTCCTTCCTCCTCCTCCTCCTCCTCCTCCTCCTCCTCCTCCTCCTCCTCCTCCTCTCCTCCTCTCTCCTCCTCCTCCTCCTCCTCCTCCTCCTCCTCCTCCTCCTCCTCCTCTGTGTGGGAATCTCCGTCTGTTCACATCTTTGACACACAAAAACGAGGACATAAAATACAATTGTTCTTCTCGTAACCATGACGTAGGGTGATCGATGGCTGCAATATCATAGGGAGGAGAGGAGGAGGAGCTGTTATGAATATAGGCATAAGAATAGGAGTGATGGGAAATTAGGAGGGGAATATGATGACGTGACGATAGTTATGACATGACACCCTGTATATAAGTATATAAATCAGTAAGGATATTATGTGGGCTCGCTTCGTATCTCTCATAAAAAAAATTTAACAAGCCTTATCTAAAATGCTCGCTTCTCAGAATTAATCCGAAAAAAAAGATAAAAAGAAAACATGTAAAGCATAAAGTCTGATGAATATAAACTTTAAAGAAACGACATTATTATTCATTTTTCCTAACAAGTTAACGCACGACCACCACTTTCACTCCAACTCGCCGGTTTGAATAAAATAACAAAAATGTTACATATTTCAAACCAATTTCCTCTTTTTTCCACTATGTTCCACTTTTCCACTGTGTCTTCCTCTTCCACATAATTTCTAGAGACTCGGAGATCACATTCATGGTTTTTTTTTTCCATGTAAATATTACACGACAGAGGTGGAAACATTGAGAGATAATGGAGCGCTCAAGAAACAAGACAAACTTTTAAAGGGTAACTGTATCATACGAACATAATCCATAGGAGTGTTTACCTGTGAAATATTATTATTTACTGAGTGAAATATGGGTTCTGATATGAAGGTTAGGACAAGGAGAGAGCATCAGGTCACTCCCCTAGCGTTGCCTAAGGTATTGGTGGCGGAGGTCAAGGGAAGTTACGAATCAAAATGTTCATCCTCGAAGCTCTATCGTCAAGGTTCAAAGAAAGAAGTAAAATATTTCATCGTCTGATGGATTATTTCACTTCGTACTGTAGCACATGTCACAGGGAAAGGCTGTATGTACACACACACGCACACGCACAGCACACACACACACACACACACACACACACACACACACACACACACACAAACCATGATCCCACGAGCTTAAAACAAAATTTACCGATAGACTGAAAAAGAGGGGAGAAAACTAATCAAGGCATGGCATCTCGCCGAGGAGGACCAATCACAGCGCGTTATTCGAGGCAGCAGTTGACAGTGCGTCTGTTTTATTTTATTTATTCGTTTATTTCCTCCCTCTTTTATTTTAGTTTGGTGTGACAGACAATCAAGTCGCCAGGGTGGATTTCACTTTAATTTTAATTAACTTCGCTGACGTCCTTTATATGATTCTTTGCTGTTTGTTTGTTTACTGTTTTTTTTTTTGCTTTCACTTCACATTTTTATTACTTTATATATCATTTGTGTTCTTTTTGACCCTCAACTATTTTTTCCTTGGTTTGTTTTTCATTTTTGCTTTATAGCTTTATGTGCATGTTTTATTCGTTCCTCTATTATCCCTTACGGATGTTCCCTCAATCATATCTTTGGTTGCTAATCGAGACTTGAATCATAAAACAAACCTAATGTTTTACCACATCTTAATGTTTTTTTCAGGTTTTCAGTTTTCATAAAAAAAATCAACGGAGGGAAATAATATCAATAATAAAGAGATTAATGAATAAAAGTTATGGTTAAGTTATGGTGTTCGGTGGTGGTAGTGGTATACAGTGGTGGTGGTGGTGGTAATCTATGTCACCACCACCACCACCACCACCACCACCACATTCACTATGCCTGCACCGCCTCAAGAGATTCCTGGCCGACGTCACCCAATAGCTGTTAGTTCACCCAATTAGCATAGGGAAATGAGCCAATTTGCATCACCACCCCCATGTAAGTCCCTGCAGAGGCACACAAGTTTAAAGGGCCCTTATACCAACAAAGGTCCCCTGGTTTGCTTAAAGGGTGATTCTTAAACCTGATAGATCCTTTTCGGTCGCAATGTAAGGTCCCTTTAATAAAAAAAAATATGTACCACCCTTTACCCTTTACTCTCCCCTCTGCAATCCCTATTTACATAAAGGGACAGCTTATAAGATATATTCATGATTATCCTATTTTTTATCCTTCACAAAATTCTTATAAGGTGTCACAAAAGTTTTCAAGGTGTCACAAAAGTTTTCAGATACGAAGCTCCGTGAAATTTAGAAAAAAAATCCCTGCTGAAATATTACGCGTCATAACCACACTGCCGGGAGCGAGTTAACGGTACTCTTACAAAACGGTACAAAAAAGTGAGTGTCTGACCAAACTCCTTCATCAAAGTATAAGTAATGTGTCACGTATATATTCAACAATGTTAAAGTATTGTTGGTGATGCCACAAATGCACACTAATCAGTCAACCATCTAACAAAGCGCAACTCAACGCCGCTGAATCAAACTAGATCATCGCAAACACACCAAACCTAACTTTGGTTTTGCATTCGGCTGTTAATTGTTACTTCGAGGGTATCAACACTTGTTTGGTCATGTGATATTCGTGTATTGTATGAGAATGTTCCGGCACATACGCCTTGGTTCTGGGTGGCCTCTGCCTGTGGGCGGGGATACTGATCACACACACTCCCATGGCAAGAAAGAGGAATGAGAACACGTAACCCATTGAAGTCATAAGGACGAATAGTATGTACAAATTGGACGTGTGATAAGCTTTATTGTAATTATCAGCGCAGTGACGTAATATTGTATGTTCTCGTTAACTATCAGTAGGCAATATAAGTGATTCTCGTTACTAGAGAGAAATGAGACAGAGACTTAGGGAGACACAAACAGAGGACAGAGACTTAGGGAGAGACAAACAGAGGACAGAGATTTAGGGGGAGACAAACAGAGGACAGAGACTTAGGGAGAGACAAACACAGGACAGAGACTTAGGGAGACACAAACAGGACAGAGACTTAGGGAGACACAAACAGAGGACAGAGACTTAGGGAGAGACAAACAAGAGGACAGAGATTTAGGGGGAGACAAACAGAGGACAGAGACTTAGGGAGAGACAAACACAGGACAGAGACTTAGGGAGACACAAACAGGACAGACGGAGACGGAAGATAAATGAAGTTGGTCTCAGTAGGAGTTTGAGGCGCGCTGAGAGTCACTCACACCCTGGCTGAGGCGTAACAACAGCTGAGAACAAATCCAGGATTAACACAAACAATTCTTTCCATCCTACCCAGCATATAAGAAAAAAATATTGTAATGGGGTGTATTGACTAGTTTATTTGGTTCATGTGTATAATCTTTTGAGCCTTCATTCAATCTGCGTTGTTTTAGCAAAAGGAGTCATGAGCAAATATCAAAATAATTATATTCTTTGTATTCCTCTACCTTATTTTTTTTAGTTCATTAAGATTACCCTCCCAAAAAATGAAAAAACACTTTACTCCACGTCTCCTGAAGGCGACACAGAAGGAAATTTATGAAGGAAGAGAATCCGCGCGAGGCAAAACATTCTAAATTCGTAAATACGAGTAAATTCACACTCACTACACCAAGGCCAAGGGAATTTAGAATATCTATTTCCCTTGGCCCTGCACTACACAACAGAGCAGCTCGACACGTTAAGAAAAAATGTAGATATGTATCAGTATTTTCTCTCCACTTCTCACCGTGATTAACTCTGGATTATCCTTTAAGATCCACACAGGGAGATTATCTGGTGTTGGTGGAGAGGGAGAGAGAGAGAGAGAGAGAGAGAGAGAGAGAGAGAGAGAGAGAGAGAGAGAGAGAAGAGAGAGAGAGAGAGAGAGAGAGAGAGGAGAGAGAGAGAGAGGAAGAGAGAGAGAGAGAAGAGAGAGAGAGATACAGGGCAGACAGACAGACAGACGAGACAGAAGACAGACAGACAGACAGACAGACAGACAGACAGACAGACAGACAGACAGACAGACAGACAGACAGACAGACAGACAGACAGGGCAGACAGACAGACAGACAGACAGACAGAAGACAGACGACAGAAGAGAGAGAGAGAGGGGAGAGAGAGAGAGAGAGAGAGAGAGAGAGAGAGAGAGAGAGAGGAGAGAGAGAGAGAGAGAGAGAGAGAGAGAGAGAGAGAATCACACGAGCACGCCGCACAACTCCTCGCCTCTCAAAGTTACAACACCTGATGCATAATAATCACTCCCACACACATACACAAGTAAGGCATGCACGTCACACCTGCGAGTTACTTCCTCATTCACCCAACTCCTCATAACATTAACTTCCTGACGCACGCGCGCACACACACACACACACACACACACAAACACACACACCCACCCACACACACACACACACACACACACACACACACACACACACACACACACACACACACACACTTCCCACCTACAGCTTCCTTCACTATCTCCTCTTCCTCTTCTTCTTCCTTTTCCTCCTCCTGCTTTGAAAGACCGAGATAATGTACTTTATTGGTGACTTTAAGTAGAAAGTATATTAGTTTTGGGGTTCCATTTGCATAATTGATAGATTGATGGAAGGGAAGAAGAGGATTAAGAGTACGTAAACACACACACACACACACACACACACACACACACACATACACATACACACACACACACGCATGAGTTATCCATCATTTCAACAACATTTGTATTAGACACAATTAAAAATGCTCTTTGAGGGACAACATTTCGTAATTAACACTCCCTCATAATTAGACAGGTTTTTTTTACAAAGTGCTCATGAAAAGAACTAATAGTTATGCTAGTTAAGCTCAAGCGTAATTAGAAAAACTACGTGATTACAATTTTTACTACCCAGAATGAAAATGAGAGAGAGAGAGAGAGAGAGAGAAGAGAGATGAGAGAGAGAGACGAGATGAGAGAGAGAGAAGACGGAAGAGAGAGAGAGAGAGAGAGAGTAGAAGAGAGAGAGAGAGAGGGGGGGGGGGAAGGTAGAGGCAAAGCAGTATTATTCAGAAAAAGAATGGAAGATCAAAACTAAAGATCAAAACTGAAGACTAAATTGTTGACTCTCTCTCTCTCTCTCTCTCTCTCTCTCTCTCTCTCTCTCTCTCTCTCTCTCTCTCTCTCTCTCTCCTCTCTCTCTCTCTCTCTCTCTCTCTCTCTCTCTCTCTCTCCTCCCCTCTCTCTCTCTCTCTCTTTCTATCACTCTAATGAAATTCAAATGGCTTCCTCCACAAAAGAGACAATAATGCAATAAATCTCTTTTGGTTGGACTGAGGGTCATCCCAATAGGTCGCCACGGGGATTAAGCGACGTAAACATCTCGACTTTATGGAAGGAATCGTATGGACAGGTCCTTTACCCTCGCCAAGAACTCAACAACAGCCAGCTACTATGTTAAAGGAGGAGGAGGAGGAGGAGGAGGAGGAGGAGGAGGAGGAGGAGGAGGAGGAGGAGGAGGAGGAGGAGGAGGAGGAGGAGGAGGAGGAGGAAGAAGAAGAATAGCATAGATAGGAAGAGGCAGAGGAAAGGGATTACATAGCGACAGAAAGTTTCAAGTTCTTTATAAAAAAATAGGGGTGTGTTTATAACTAAAGGAGAGAAAGAGAGAGAGAGAGAGAGAGAGAGAGAGAGAGAGAGAGAGAGAGAGAGAGAGGAGAGAGAAGAGAGAGAGAGAGAGAGAGAGAGAGAGATGAGGAGAGAGAGAGGAGAGGAGAGAGAGAGAGAGGAGGGGAGAGGAGAGAGAGAGAGAGGGGAGAGAGAGAGAGAGAGAGAGAGAGAGAGAGAGAGAGAGAAGGAAGGGAGGGGGGAACACACTCTACATCGCCACATGTCAACCTTGAAATCACCAAATCTAGCGAGAACCCGAAATAACATCCTCCAGGAACCAGACCTCCGACCTCCGCCTCTGACGTCACGCGCCTCGCCCTTCCCTTCCCTCGCGGCACCCAATGTTGCTTAATATAGTCCAGGCGAAACAGAACATCAGGCGAGGAAGACAATGAAGGAGAAGATGATGGAAGACAAGGAAACGAGATGAAGAAGAAGAAGTCAAGGAAGGAGAAAGAATATAGAAGAAAGAAAAGGAAGTGAGATGATGAAGAAGAAGACAATGAAGGAGAAGAAGATTGAAGGAAAACAAGGAAGTGTGGTGATGAAGAAGAAGAAGAAGGAGAAGGATGAGACAGGAGTAGAAAGACATGAAAATGAGGAAAAGCGAAATAGAAAGGGAAAAAAGACAACAACAAATCGAGGGAAACATGAGAATAACTAGAAGAAGAGAGAGGAGGAGAAGAAAGACGAGGATAATTTTACCAAAGAGGGTTAGAGGAGAGGATAAGGTAGAATACATAGGCAGAGAATGGCAGGGTTTTAGGCAGGGTGGGTAGGTAGGGTACGTAAGGTAGGTGGAGGTAGGTAGGGGGTAGACCAGGACACAGTTAACCCGATTAGCTGCTCACGCCTCCCCACTCAAACACTGACTAACGAGCGTGTCTTCAGCGCGGCATATCACAGCCATTGTTGGTAATAGCCGATGGTGCCTTCAATCCAGCCTATGAATACCAATTGTTGACTTAAGACACGATTCTATATAGCCTCCTTATCCACCTCCTCTCTCGTCTATCTCCTCATTCTACTCTATCTCTGCTTTGTCTCTTCATTCCTCCTTCCTTCTCCTTCTTATCTCTATCTACTCTCCCGGACTCAACACTTATATTTTTTATTTCATATGTTAGCGCTCTCTCTCTCTCTCTCTCTCTCTCTCTCTCTCTCTCTCTCTCTCTCTCTCTCTCTCTCTCTCTCTCTCTCTCTCTCTCTCTCTCTCTCTCTCTCTCTCTCTCTCTCTCTCTCTCTCTCTCTCTCTCTCTCTCTCTCTCCCCGGAAAGGGAAGGGAAGGATGTACAGGACTGGGAGACTTAGAGAGAGATGAAGATAATTTGGGTAACCCGATGTAAGGGATGGAGCGAGGGAAGGAAGGAAGGAAGAAAGGAAGGAGGAAAGGAGGTAATAAAGGAAGGAAGGAGGGAAAGAGGTCAGAAAAGAAGGAAGGAAGGAAAGAAGAAAGAAATTAAGGAAAGAGATCAATTAAGTAGTTAGGAAGACAGGAAAGAGAAACAAATAGAGTTGAGGACACAAAGGAAGGAAATACCAGAAATGTGAACTAAATAGGCAGAAAATAAACACGAGAGGAAAATGGACAAAACAAATATCTGAAAAAGAAAAATTTAAATGATGAATAAAAAAACGAAACAAAAGAAAAAGAGTGGCAAGAATAAAAACAAAAATAAAGAGATGGATATAAGAAGAAGAGAAAGAGACGTGGAGGAGGCATGGTAGGAGGAGAAAAAAAAAAACAAGATGAAGAAAGGAAGGGAGGAAAGAGACACAAGAGGAAGGAAGGGAGAGAAAAGAGGAGGAAGTAAATGTCTCTATCAATCCACAAAGACAGCAAGTGACGGGTCTCTTGTGGTGACGAGGAAGCCTGAGAGAACCTGACACGACGGAGGATTCTGATTTATTTCTCGTCAAGGGGCGCAGCTTTGGTCTTCCCAAGGGCATGGCTGTGGTCTCCTCCTCCTCCTCCTTAATTATATCGAATTATCTTAATTCCTCCATTAAATGATCGACTAGTACACATTGCTTATCTGCTAGTAAAAAGGCGCATATGATCTTAGCGCTTCATTAAACGCAACTTTGAACATAAAACTCCGAAAGTAATGATGTGCTTATACACGTCTTTGGTTAGGCCGCACTTATAATATGCCGTTCAATTCTGGTCGCCTTGTTTCGTAAAAGAAGCCAAATCAGAATCAGTTCAAAGAAGAGCGAACAAACTGAATCCATCTCTGCGAAATTCATCTTAAGAAGAGAGGTTACGAAAACTTAATGTTTTCCTTTTAAGAATCGTAATATCCGTGGGGACAGAAACTTACCTTGATTAACCTCCCGTTTCTGAATACTTTATTGTATATCTTGTCTGATTACACTATCGAATGTCATGTTCCACTACTGAATGCTAAGTTTAAGTGGTTCACGTTCACGCAGGGCACTGGCCGAAAAAAACTTGAAAATGTCTGCTGACCAAGAGATTGGACAAAAATCTGGCATGAAGACTGACAAACTTACCCAACAAAAAAGAACTGAAAAAAAGCCTTGCTGTATGGCTTCCCTTCCCGCCTTCATTAGGCGTTTTAGGTGTAAGAAGCGAAGGCGTTCCGAAAAGAAGGACGCCGCGACAACCGTGACGAGCGACGGCCAGGAAGGCGTGCACCAACACCCCGAAGAGGAGCGCCCCACCGAGGAGGCGGCGGGACAGGAGGAACTGGAGAAGGTAGTGGACAGATTAGAAGAGGAGAGCCTCATCGAGGAGGCTGTGGTAGATAACAACGCAGAAAACAATCGTTGCGAAGAAAATTCCGGGGCGGAGAAAGAGGCAGCCGCGCAACCCCGGGGATTTCGGCAGATAGTTCAGTGCTACGTTCCTGCCGAGTACTGTCCGCTGCTTCAGGGCGAGGCCGCCTGCGTCCTGCACGCCCTACAGGAGCAGTACCGCGTGAACATCCAGCTCGATAGTTGCACCGGCAGCGTAACGCTTCGAGGCAGTAACGTAGATGGCTGCTACGCTGATTTTAGTAAACTGATCTCCGCCTGGCAATTGTGGGATGCCCTGCGTGCCCCGGCGACCACACCCGCCGATGCAGGCGACGCCGAGCCTGCGGGTATCGCGGACATACCGTCGCAGCAGGCTGAGGGAAAGGATAACAGTGGAAAGGAAGAGGAGAGCCTCATCGAGATGGTTGAGGGAAAGAAAACCACAGAAAAAGAGAACATGCGGTAAACAAATAATTCTGACAACAAGAAAAGTCCGGGGTCAGCAGCAATGCAGACAGACAGCAGCAGTCAGCATTGTCACCAGGCGGCTCTCGAGTATGCCAACGATGCCCAGGACCGAGGACAGCAGGCCGAGCCTGCCCTGGAGGACCCAACAGCCTCACAGGTCAACTACACAAAGGTGAAGGACCAAAGTTCTCAAGCGTCAAACACGACTGCCGAGGCAGAGGAGGCCAAGGAGGCCACCCGCCAGGTGCGGCGAAGCCTCCTGGTGCCTCGGCGGTTCATGGATCGCCTGGCAGGGCCCGACGAGGGCCTCCTTAGCAACATGGAGGAACATTACTCCGTCCAGGTCTTCCAGGAGGTACCACGTCGCAAGGTACACGTCAGGGGTGACAAGACCAGCGTGAAGAAGTGCCTCGTCGCCATCAAGGACTTGTTTGCCGAATGGCGGGCACGCGAGGCCGCCGCGGAGTGATCGCCTCCACCGCTTGTTATTACCTTCCCTGCACATACTACATGTCAGACACACGCCGACAGAGGGCGGTGAGTCGCCAAACAAGTGCCGACAGAGGGCGGTGTTGTCATTGTAAATACGAGTATCCCACGTCGATAGCGGGAACACCTCCGTAAAGTTAGATTCATGAGCCGTGAGTGTTCAGCCGTTGTACCGTCACCCCTACAAGTGTTCATCCTGTAATGCGAGGCCGTCACAAAGCGAGAGCAGCCGAGGTGATGGGCGGCGAGGGAAGGGGTGACAGGCGGGGCGCGCCGCCCCTCATTCCAAGGCTGGAGGGCTTCTACAGTACATGCTCACTCAACACCCTTTGGGAACTACCTCACGTACTATACACCAACGTGAAAATTATCTCTTTACTTGTTTTATTATTATCATTATTATTATCATTATCGTAGTTATTATTCAAAGGGCCATTATTATCTTTATCATTATCATTCTGATCATTATTATCATTATGTCAACCATCTTACCAGGAGCCACGTCCAGCAACATCGTCCTCGTCATTCATGTCCTGTATTGCATGAAGTCATCTCGCTTGTATATATTAGTTGCGAGATTTTTTTGACGAGATATCATCCTTAAATGTATGTTTTTACCTTTCTTTGTATGTACTACTACGTATTCTTGTCTTCTTTCCTTATGAAACTTAACGCCCTGTCCGTCCTCTAACTTCCCAAAGTAGTTACAAAGGTCTCAAGACATTTTTCTGTACCAGGCTTAACATTCTTCTTTCTTCGAGATAATGATTTCAATGTCAGAGTAGTCAATGGATGAAACAAATTACCAGCTAATGTTGTCGACGCCAGTAAAATAACAATATTTAAAAACAGACTAGACGCGCATTTTTAAGTAATTGATATTGATATTGCCCCGCGAGTAATTATACATCCCCAGATTAATCAGTGTTAGCGGTAGTGTTAGTTGGCATATTACATTCCTCTCATTCTTCACTAGAAAATTTCCATGTTCCTATCCTCTTTAGGGGCATGGTATCCTTTTCCAACTGTCTCTTACATGTAGTTTGTTAGTTAGTTAGTAGAATATAGTTCAGCATTCGTTATAGACACAAAAAGAACTCTTGGTAACTGGTCGTCCTATGTATTCCTCCTCCTCCTGTTGCAGAAGTATTCGTATAAGCAAAATAATTGTGAGTTTGTCAAGGTGTGTGTGTGTGTGTGTGTGTGTGGTGTGTGTGTGTGTGTGTGTGTGTTGTGTGTGTGTGTGGTGTGTGTGTGTGTGTGTGTGTTGTGTGTGTGTGTGTGTGTGTGGTGTGTGTGTGTGTGTGTGTGTGTGTGTGTGTGTGTGGTGTGTGTGTGTGTGTGTGTGTGTGGTGTGTGTGTGTGTGTGTTGTGTGTGTGTGTGTGTGGTGTGTGTGTGTGTGTGTGTGTGTGTGTGTGTGTGTGTGTGTGTGGGTGTGTGTGTGTGTGTGTGTGTGTGTGTGTGTGTTGTGTGGTGTGTGTGTGTGTGTGTGTGGTGTGTGTGTGTGTGTGTGTGTGGTGTGTGTGTGTGTGTGTGTGTGTGTGTGTGTGTGTGTGGTGTGTGTGGTGTGGTGTGTGGTGTGTGTGTGTGTGTGTGTGTGTGTGTGTGTGTGTGTGTGTGGTGTGTGTGTGTGTGTGTGTGTGTGTGTGTGTGTGGTGTGTGTGTGTGTGTGTGTGTGTGTGTGTGTGGTGTGTGTGTGTGTGTGTGTGTGTGGTGTGTGTGTGTGTGTGTGTGTGTGTGTGTGTGTGTGTGTGTGTGTGTGTGTGTGTGTGTGTGTGTGTGTGTGTGTGTGGTGTGTGTGGTGTGTGTGGTGTGTGTGTGTGTGTGTGGTGTGTGTGTGTGTGTGTGTGTGTGTGTGGTGTGTGTGTGTGTGTGTGTGTGTGTGTGTGTGTGGTGTGTGTGTGTGTGTGTGTGTGTGTTTGGGGTGTGGGTGTGGGTGTGTGTGTGTTGTGTGTGTGTGTGTGGTGTGGGTGTGTGTGGTGTGTGTGTGTGTGTGTGTGTGTGTGTGTGTGTGTGGTGTGTGTGTGTGGTGGGTGGGTGTGTGTTTACTCATCACGTCAACTTCATCACAATTATATCATATTCAAGTTCATATCAGTATTAGTATGACAGAGTCCCCCATAAACTCCTCCCACACACACAGCTACACGCACGCACGAACAAACGCAAGACCAATCAAGGGGACGGCACATTTACGTCACTCTTCACCAAAAAATATATCACAAAATAGAAAAAGAGGCAAGAGTGTCCTCGCGATTTAGGGCGTCAAGCTTAGCGCTGACACGAGACCAAAATTTCCCCTCAGTAAAATGGGTGATTTTTTAGGGCACAGAAAAAAAGTGTGTGTGAAAGAGAGAGAGAGAGAAAGCGAGAGACAGAGAGAGAGAGAGAGAGAGAGAGAGAGAGAGAGAGAGAGAGAGAATATAAAAAACTAAAACAAATGCAGTTAATGATAGAATTTTTTTTTCTCTCTCTCTCTCTCTCTCTCTCTCTCTCTCTCTCTCTCTCTCTCTCTCTCTCTCTCTCTCTCTCTCTCTCTCTCTCTCTCTCTCTCTCTCTCTCTCTCTCTCTCTCTCGTTCCCCCTTAGGCCGCGGTACACACAACCAAACATAACATTTCAAAGAGTCTTTTTCCTTAACATTCACACCAAAAAAGAGTTAATTCACCTACCGAAGCGAGATACAATTACACACTAACCTTTTTTACGAACATCGGGCATACGTACATACATGAATACTTACACACACACACACACACACACACACACACACACACACACACACACACACTCCATGGTGTAGGGGATAGCACGCTCGGTTCACAACCGAGAAGTCCCGGGTTCGATCCCCGGGCGGAGGGGAAACAGATGGGTTGTTTCTTTAAACCCCGAGCCCCTGTCCACCCAGCAGTGAATGGGTACCGGGTGTTAGCCGGGGTTTGTGACCTGCTCTCCGGGGTGCTGGCTTCGGCCAACACAAAGCACTGAGGATGAATGATAAAAATGTTGATATGGAGACGGGGCCACACGAGCATTGCTTTGGCCCTGTAAAATACAACTAGATGAATACAACTAGATGAATACAACTAGATGAATACACACACACACACACACACACACACACACACACAGACAGACACACACACACACACACACACAGGCAACTTTGTATATTCATGCCACACACAACCTCGCCCAAACTACCAATCACACGCAATCAGACTTACGTAAACACACACACACACACAAACACACATACACACACACACACAACACACACACACACACACAACACACACACACACACACACAACACACACACACACACACACACACACACACAGAAACACACACGCACACACACACACCAGTACAATCTGAAGTGATGAGGCAAAGCGTAAAACGA
This sequence comes from Chionoecetes opilio, assembly GCA_016584305.1. Classification (NCBI taxonomy): domain Eukaryota; kingdom Metazoa; phylum Arthropoda; class Malacostraca; order Decapoda; family Majidae; genus Chionoecetes; species Chionoecetes opilio. Next base: position 179,071 of record JACEEZ010026160.1, on the reverse strand, counting down.
GGCTGGAAAGAGGAAATGTTACAGCTAGTGGCAAGAATAAGGAAGAGGAAGAGGAGGACGAAAAAGGAGAGGAAGAGGAGGAGAAAGAAGAGAAAGAGGAAACACTTGAAACACTTGAAACACTTTAATATGCTTACCATACATAATACATGCGTTAATAAAGTTATATAACATAATTTGTGTAAGCAGCCCATACGAAGCCATACGGCTATTCGGGCAGCATCTCTGTAGTTTACAAACAAGTTTATCTAGGACGTCAGTAGCAATTACATAAAAGAAGAAGAAAAAAAAAAGAAAAAAAAAGAAAAACAAGGAGGAAAAGTAAGCAGAGTAAAGGACAATATACACGACTATTTGTGTGATGTGATGGAAGGTTAGTGACTCAATCTCAATTATTTACGATACTGATCAAAACTCTCTCTCTCTCTCTCTCTCTCTCTCTCTCTCTCTCTCTCTCTCTCTCTCTCTCTCTCTCTCTCTCTCTCTCTCTCTCTCACACAGTGTAGTCCAGGTAACGGTGAACGTCTGGAATTATTCTATTTGTCATCCATTGTTAGTGCAAAGAAAGGTGTACAAGTCTTTCTCATTCTCCTTGCCAGGCTCATAATGTATTTCTTCTATTTGCGTGTACATAATTACATCTTCATCTGTATTCTGTTTTTTCAATTGTTTCTTGTTCTATGTAACTACTACATTATATTTCATACCAGGATTTGTGTTTATTCTTCTTTTTGTTCATTATTTTTTCTTCTATTTTAGTCTTCTCTGTATATTGTTTGCATATTATTCACCATTTTACGTGTTTTCCTATCCCATTTGTACATCCATCTATTTTTTTATTCGTTATATTAAGGCGTCTTTTGTAGCGGCAATTTCGTTTTTCTATAATTTGACACTTTTAAGTCCCGCCCCTACTTGCCATCACAAAACACGATGTAAGCGCTGCCAAGACGTTGCTGGGGTGGCCGGGGGTAAAAGTGCCGCAGACTTCACTTACGCTCTGCTGAGGCTCAAGGAATATGGTTGAAATTGAAATTATTGAAGGCACAGCAGAAAGTAGTGCCACGACCGTTCATATCACACATCATTATATAATTGCTTTAAACTCTTCGAATGGCGTAACATCATAATTATTCTAACTTACTTACAGATGGATTTACTATCATACTGTAATGATTAGGACAGTATTTAAATGCCATTTGAATATTCATTCGCTACACAGACATTTATCGATGTGTGTCGAGGCTCTTTTATGCTTTTTTTGACATGTATGTACGTACTTACATCTATGTTTACCCATAGACCAATTTTTCTTGACCTACAGCTCGATGAATGCGGCTAATGCTTCATCGTCCAGTGCATCTCGTCTCTTTTTCCATCCTCTTGTGTTCTTTATCGTTTTTAGCGCAGCATTTGCCTCCTTCATCTCGGTGTAAATGTTATGGATAGCTGCCACGAAATCTATGGCCGTGGGAGGGCGCAGTGCTTCCCTATTTATCTGACTCCACCCAGAGCGGACTGCGGTGGGGCTGCTCGTGATGGAAGTGTTCGGGTTCATGCCCTTCGATAAG
>JACEEZ010026160.1:170000-172500 GCA_016584305.1 Chionoecetes opilio | reverse complement strand
TTTATCCCATTTGTCCACCTTTATTCATACAAATACACACATACACACACACGCACTCACATGTACAAACATGCACGCACAGGGAGCAAACATTACCTAAATACCTTGAATCCGTATTTCTTTCTCTCTCTCTCTCTCTCTCTCTCTCTCTCTCTCTCTCTCTCTCTCTCTCTCTCTCTCTCTCTCTCTCTCTCTCTCTCTCTCTCTCTCACACACACTCTCTCTCTCTCTCAGTCTCTCTCTCAAGACTAACCTTTCTCTGCAAATTACGTACAATTATAAAGACTTTGTAGTGCCATTAAGTATCCCAAAATCTGACGAAAATATGAGCATAAATGTTTTGCTGAATATTTTTTTCTGAAATGAGCATTCCTTAGTCCATTTTTTTCTTTGTCATTATCTATTTATTTTGTACATTTTGTTCTATATTTTTTTCCATCCCCCTTGCAGTTCCTCGCTCTCTCTCGTTAATGAGCTAGTGTGGAGGCGGGGGGGGGGGGGATTATAGGTTGGAGGGGCAGGACTTGGGGTTGGGCTGGGGGAGGGGCTGTACTAGGGGTTGGGGTGGGGGAGGGGCGGCGAAAGGGAGGGAGGGGAGACGAAATGAAGTGAGGGAGGGAAAGATTGAAGGTGGAGAAGGAGGGATGAAGAGATTTTGCAAGGGACAAAACGAGACGAGTTAGGAGCGGAGGAGGAGGAAGTGGTGGAGGAGGAGGAGGAGGAGGAGGAGGAGGAGGAGGAGGAGGAGGAGGAGGAGGAGGAAGAGGAGGAGGAGGACATGGTTTTGTGAGGCGAGTTGAGGTAAGAGAAGGAAAAAGCGAGTTTACTTAGTGCTGAAGAAGTTAAATTAATACCAAGAAAGAGGAGGAGGAGGAGGGAGGATGTAAACACTGTACGCATCCACCTAGCTAATACTTACATTACTCCACTTCATCCACTCCATCCACATCATCCACACACACACAGCCGCCATCCCTCCTCTCCCTGTCACAACATCTTTATCTTTACAACGCATGCATGAAAAATTTACACAAAAACACAAACAAAATACTACGCCATTTCTGTGAGTATATGAAACATGAATTGATGATAACCTGAAGGGAGTGTCGTGTGAAAGATAAAACAGAATTAAAATAAAAAGCAGTGAGAGTTGAAGAGTGAGACAGCATGACAGGTGGGGGAAGGCAAAAAGGAGAGGAAGAATAAATAATGGATGATGAAAGAATGACGTAACAATTCCACGAGAGGTCAGGAAGGGAGGAAGGGAAGAAAAAGGTTAAGAAGGAAGAAGGAAATGATAGAGAGGTAAGATGGGAAGCAATGAGGGATGTTGATGTGTCTCAGCAATGCTCTGTCCTCTTACTGATAACACACTCATATCAACACTGCTGTCACCAAGCCTGTTAAGACGTGCAGATAAAAGGTTTCTGGCATTCAGTCTCTCTCTTTATCTCTCTCTGTCACACACACTCTCTCTCTCTCTCTCTCTCTCTCTCTCTCTCTCTCTCTCTCTCTCTCTCTCTCTCTCTCTCTCTCTCTCTCTCTCTCTCTCTCTCTCTCTCTCTCTCAGAAACACACACACACAACAAACACACACACACACACACATACTGTCATGTCATCTGCCAAAGGTGTGATAATAACAATTCAACATGATTTACACCAATGCCTACCTGCCAGCCCTCCCTCTCTTTCCCTCTCTCACCCCTTTCCTCCCTCTCTTGCCCTCTCTTACAACCTTCCTCCTCCTTTCAATCTCTGTCGCACCTTACACAAAGTAATCTCGTTCTAGGTAATGTTACGTCTGCATCCTTTTTATGCTGAATTCACTGATGATAGAGTTATCGACATAACGTTATTGAGTTATTCAGAGTCGATTTATTTATTTTCCTTTTACGCACTCAGTCACTCACTCGGAGTAATATTGCTCTTGCTTTACTGTTAACGTGCTGTTTTAATATGCTTGTACATTTATGTTTGTTATTTGTGGTTTGTAATTCTGTTGATTTGATTTTGATTTGATTTGATTTTTTAGCGTTTGGTTATCAAACAGATGTGTCAAACTCATGTACCGCAGGCCAAATGTGGCTTAGGGATGGTCATAAGTGGCCCGCGAGATAACGGTAAGATTTACAACCCCGTGAAACTATGAGTTATGAAGGAAAATTTGATTGCACTATGATTTCGTCATCATCAAGTGTTTATAAATTTAAGTGAATCAGACAAACTCAAATAACGCATTCCTGGTAAGCCCAAGTCATCGTGTAAAGCTGTAAACTTCAGTCCTGGATACAAATTATGCTCCTTTGTTGGCCCTCGAGACAGTAACTAGAATAAGAATTGGCCCTCGAAAAGCTTTGAGCTGGACACTCTTTGGTTATAGATTTCTTTTTATTTCTATAATCTGTTTACTTTCAACATGTCTATCCTCCCTCCCCCCCCTCTCTCTCTCCTCTCTCTCCTCTCTCTTCTCTCTCTCCTCTCTCTCTCTCTCTCTCTC